>CAVLJG010000005.1:70944133-70969495 GCA_963669975.1 Acanthoscelides obtectus
GTGATTTTCACAGCTGATACCTGCACTGAGAAAACGCGGTCAATTAAACAGTTATTGTGGAAAATTTTCATTATCATTATCATTTTCATTATCACAGCATCCATAGCCAAGAGAAAAATGTCTATTGGGACTGGATTCGAACCCGCACAGCGCACGACTGATCAAGAGTTCGAAGAGTCTACTACTGCGGCCACCGCTGCTAGTGCAGACTTGTAATATTCGAGAAAATCGTTGTTTGTTTAGGGTGGTGTCGAATTTATTTATATATGTAAATGCATTGAATGCAGGTGAATGCAATATTGCTTTATTATTAGAAATAAAGGTACACTTTTTGTATACATGTTCAAGTATCTCTTTCCCTACTTTCTAAATTTGAAACAAAGAATTGCTTCTAGTGAATGATGATGCATTATAACCTGTTTGTAAACAATCAGACTAATAACTGGAAAAGTCGATCCCATATACTTTGAAGTTGAGTCATTGATTTTCAGATAATGATTGTAGAAGGAAGATAAACCAAAATATGTGCGTCAAAGTAAAAAAAAATTAAAAAAAATTTTACCTTGTTTTATAAAGTATCCTCCCCACAAGTATTTCAGTGCGGACCTATATTTAATCGTGCGGTTTTGGAGCACCGGCATGCCCTCCCCTGTGAGGTCTTAAGTCACCTGATTCACGAGCCCTTTGTACTACATTAACAAAGGCACGAGCGGTTGGTTGCACTCGATTGGGAAACCGATCCGCATAAATCCGTGATGCCAGCATTTTGTAAAGACTCCCCCCCCCCGTAAATAAGAATCATGTCCACAAGTTCAGCGGTCAATTAAATTTTCGTAAACATGTGCCATTTTTTATTTAGTTTGAGCCACGCAACAAACACCACTATTCACTCACGCGTTACCGACTGACACATTGACTGAATACAACTGAATAAAATTGTAGTAAAAACATCGTGATAAGCGTTTCAAATTCTTTCGCTTTTTTGTTTCCGATGCGATGAACCGATAAGACGGATTATATCCGTTGTTGCCAAACACGAGCACATGATATTATTATTGAGACAGGACGGTACTCAAACTTCTAAAGGGCTATAACTTTGTTACTTTAATTTTACCAGAAAAATGTTAAAGGAAAAAATATTTCTTTTGATCAGATCTACTCACTGTTGAAATAAATGACTCAACTTCGAAGTTTACATTAATATCGATTTTTTTTACGGTAATAAAATAATAACTTTCGATTTTGATTTGAAAAGATCAAATATGAATATCAGGTTTTCCAATTTTTTTGATATCTAATATGTATTTCTCAGAGCGCAGTTATAATATACATCATTCATTGAGATGAAATCTGTTCTTTTGAATTCCAAAAATTATCCAAATATAATCTAAATAGACCTTTAAATCCAAATAAAATAATTCATCAAAACTAGCCAAATAGATTTACCTAATCTGATCAAACAAATTTAATAAGTACCATAAAATTGTTTTACTTGGAGCAAGTAAACTCATTTTAATAGTTGGTTAATTTTAAATAAATAGGTGTACTCAATCTAGGTAAACGGTTTAAGAAATTTAATTGAAGGAATACGTTTTGGTTTAATTAAACTAGTTTCTTAGATTCAAGTAAACTGTGTTTGAAATCTGGGCTTACTTAAACTATTTAAACTTGTTACCTGTCACATAGTTGATTAAATTTTTCAATTGGCCTAATTATAGTTTCAATTAATTCAATTAAACTTTCTTCTCGGTGCGGATTGAACAATTATGTTAGGAAATGCTTGCGAAGATTATTTTATTTGAGGGGACATTGCTGAAAAGGTTATGTTTCCACCAATTGCGTATGCAGGCACCTTCCTCGTTTGTCGCGATCCTGCTCTCTTCTGAATCATGATAGTCTTTTAATTTTAAGCCTAATCTTTCTAGACAAATTGTTTTCACACCCGACGACATCTTTTTATTATTCATTGCATAATCAACTTGTCAAGAACAGACGATCCGTTGCTAATTAAAAACGTGAATTGGAAAGACGTCATTCCTGTCAAACGTAAAATCTATTAAATGACGGAGGTTGGAGAAGAATGCGGTTTGCGCAGTGGTCTGTATTATATTCAAAATCATATCGGGGTAGCTTGGGATTAAAATACGACTTATGAAATGTCAGCGCTATAGAGTGATTTTCGAAAAGCCTATTATTTTTTGAACGGGTGAAGTTAGCAACATGAAATTTGGAGGGATGATGAAATTAATGGATGTATCAAAATCTCAGTTGAAAATTTCGAAATGGAGTTGAGCACCAAATTGGAAATTTTTTTAAAGGAATTAGGGGTCATGCAATACCCCATTTTGAAGCTTTTGTACTTTATGTACCTATTTTCTGGAACAAAATAAATATCTTTCAAAATCAAGGACTGTCAGGATGGATTTGAGCATTTGTATATATTTGATCGCTTCTAGTTGGAATCCAGTCATTAAAACGCTGCAGTATAACATATAGATTTTGTTCTATTGTTAGTATCTATCAGAATCTGTGTTAAAATAAGAAACATTCCATTTGAAAGAATTGTCAAAGTTAGTCCATTTTTTAAACAGAATGTCCACATTCTATTGCACAATCAGATAGACCTTTCTGAAAGAGGAAGATTAATATGACATACTATAGCGTTTTTGATGATTTGAGTTATAGGTAATTCGATGAATACAATCGCTTAGCTTTGACAGACCACCACTCAGGCATTACGAATGATAGTAAGTCGATAGTTTAAAGGCATAGAGAGCTTTAAAAATGGGTATCGGATCACTGAACAATATGATTCATGCATCAGTTCCATCGCCATAGTTCAGTTTGCAGTTTTGAAGTCTGCATTATACGTTAGAAACTTTATGGATAGAAAAAATGGCCAACTGAAATGGTGACATGGTTTTACGTGATGCAGATGTCCAACAATAATTTGATGCCTCACTTTACCAGATTTGTGGACTACAACGAAGGTATTGTCAGATGCTGTCATGACTATACTCTCCAATAGTTGAACATTGTCCTTGTAATCATCCAGTTTTATGTTCCAGGGGACTGTTCAACAGGTGTGCATGTGACATGCACACATTCTGGCCCCACCTTATATATCCGCCGGGTAGTACGCTGACAGTCCGAGACGGTCTACCAGCTACGGACCATAGCCAAAAGAAAAACTCTCTTGGGATAGGAAACGAACCTGCGCAGCGTTTACCACCGCGCTACCTGGAAACTATTAAGACTATAAGACGGCCTTTAAAGAAGAATAAATGGGTATGGAATGTCCTTCATTAATTAATACGTTATCAGCAGATTATTAGAAGACCAAGTTTAACTAGCAGGTCGTTTGTTTCAGTCTATCGAAGTTCAAATCACTAGCATCAACACGCCTTATCAATCAGCTCAACTGCTGGAAAGATGTTGCGCTACCGGTTTCAAGGACACAGCAGATAATACCCAGCCATGAATGCTGTTAATATACTCAAATGGCTGCTGCCCAGACTACTTTTCGATGGTGGTGGTCTATCTCTATCGATCATGCCATCGGCATTCGTTCATCTGTACTCTCCTTCAGATTACTGCCACGCCGTATTCTAGGCCTACCAGGTGGATGTGAGGCTCCCACTTTCTCATTCACATACATCTTTCACTCTATCAGGAATAAAGGACAATCTAGGAGATTATTTTCCTAGTTCAAATAAAATTAAGCAGTCCAAAAGTCGCAACATAAAGATGTATTATCCCTCCAAAGCGGTCGCGGTACATCAATATCTAAGCTCGGCCTTTGAAATGTAAAGCGTAATCGTGGGTAATTCAAGTACCTTTAAGTTAGAATTTTACTTACCAAATGCCATTATTCCTATAGCTGGAACAATGTCTTTGTTAATAAACCTCCAAGAATGTGGATGATCTGGACTGGAAACCAAAATTCATTATAAAGACTCAACGAAATATAGGATTAAGTGTGCTGTGAAAACTTAATGTCCAGTAACAGTTTACACACTTAAACATATTGCAGTTATCACCTCTTCCTTTTCAATGGTGATAATAACTTTACTGTGCAGTACTGTAGAGATGCTTGTTTTAGGGCAATAAAACTATGTTAGGAAAATATGGTCAATGATAAGGGAGGACGGTTTCAAGAATTGAAAGTTTGTCTCTTTTTTCGCAAAAATGAAAGAATTTTCAAATAAAACCGACTGCATTCAATTAAAACCAAAAATACGCAAACTGTGCTGAAACTGACATTGAAGATAAATATTCAACTAAAAAGCCTACCAAGTAGCCGAAACGCCAGTAAGTTGAGTGAAAAATTGGACTTTTCTCAGTCACTGCATACTTACACAATATCAGCCATAGATCCAGTCTTCAATAGGATGGAGAAAAGTATAAAGGCGATGCACACGAGACTAATGAAGGAGATCTTGGCAAGCTTGGCGACGTCTCTGTACAGGCATAGAGGAATCGAAATGAAAAGGGTTGCAATCAGAACAACAACGTCCCTTTGGGCTAATGCCGATTCCGGGCTGATTCCGAAGAGTCTGATGATAACTTTTGTCACGGTGTCTCCTACGACAATGTTGTAGGATACCATAGCTAAAAAACAGTGAATATGAAGGAGAACTTCTCATAAACAAGCAAATTATCTCGTCTTTTTGAGCAAATGGTCTTTTTCCTGGAAGTCAACATGGAGTTCGATCAAAAAGATCTACAACCTCTGCAATGACAGATCGCGCAGAATATGTTATGAGGGGCTTTGAGCAATGTAAAGCAGCAAATGTAGTTTTCTATGGCATGGCCAAAGTATTTAACTGTTACTCATAAGTAATTATGATTCAAAAGATGATTGCTTACGACATCGATTAAAATCCCATAAAATTTGTTAATATTGCGATATATACCAGTATGTTTCATGTAATCGATAATTTACAGAATTATAATTCTAATTAAGTTTTAGCTATTTGCTGAACATACGACAACCTAAATCAATTTAAAGCAACTTCTGAACTAACCCGCCATGTGAACGAGCAAAGTTCCAGAGCGAAAACCTGCTGTCAAGCCAACACTTTATGTATCAATCAGTCCAAAACTCCGTGCCTAACACGTGGAGGAATGCATACAGAGAGGGAAGTTCACGTAGGCCGCCATATTGTTTTCAACATTGATTTATTTACACTTTGCGTGCGGTAATGTCCGTGAGCTGAATAGTCGGACTTAACGCCTGGAAAACCTATTCATAAAGTACCCGTTTACGCCAGGACATGGATAAAAGCTTATTAGTCTCTAGATATTATACATACAAAATCTTATTCGTAGCCTATAGCTTAATTGATTAATTAAGAATAGCCGATAGTTGGACATGAATACCCATATCAAGGATAGTGGGGGCTAAAAGGACTTTACCATTATTGGGCATAAAGTGCCTACTACATATTACAATATGCAGTCACGCCTACTTAAAAATTATTTTCTAGTTACAGAATATCCTTATACAGGGACGTTCCAGACTCCGTTGGGGGAACATATCGCGAGCATGTGACATGCACACATACTGGACCCACCTTTGAAATTCGCCGAGTGCTACTTCTACGCTCGACAGTCTGAGACCGTCTTCCACCAACGAGGTATAACATATTTGTATAGGGTCTCAAGGGGACGAATATTCCCATTTTCCGGACTCACGCTCCACCCAAGAATGTTTTACTATACTCAAAAGTTTGCTCAAAAGAATTTAAAAACACACGAGGACGTGGTTTCGCAAAGGTTTAGTGTTTTTCAATCCTGAATTGACGCTTATCTCATTTTCTGTCATCTGTATGTCCTATATATTAAAAACGCTTTCAGAATTGAAGAAAAAGTAAATTACCAATGAAGGGATATACAAACTGGAGTATGCCCAAAAGGATGTACCCTGGTTTACCAAATGCGGCTTCCATGATACCTTGGTAAGAGAATTTTCCACTGATGTGTCCGTTTCTAACCATAAGAATGAGAGAATAATCCGTAACGTAAGCAACAAAAAGGAGTAGGAAGAGTCCAAATCCACAGCCGGCTTCATGGAGAGCATAAGGAATACCTGTAATTAAAAAAATAGTTTTAACGAAATTGTCAGCATGCAGACTCGCTATTTTGAAAAATCCCTTCAAATGAAATAATATACCGCTCCGAAATAAAGAATGCTGTATATTTGATCTTTTTTTGCTTTGCTCAACACATGATCAAGAACACAAGCGCATATTCGGTTTGGATGGGTAGACTTTCCTTGCTAAGAAGGTAGGTTTTGGTTTGCATTAGTTGAAAACACTAAGGACATGATTCGGCAGGGATGTGTCTCCGCAGCAACTGCTAGGAATAAGCTCTTTAGACCTGTGAAGTATTAATATTTGCGAGAATAGTCCGTGACGTAAACAACAAAGAGGAGTAGGTGAACTTCCTACAATTATTGTGTATTCGTGGAAGTATTCATAAAGAAAATATAACAGTCGTCAAAGAGGCAGTGTGATTTGGATCAATAACGTGGAGTTCTCTCATGCCTTAATGTTTTAACAGTAAATTTATCACACGGGCTTATCGTAGTCCTCTACTAAAACATTGATATTATGCCATTCATGCCATCCATCCCTAACTTTATGTTGAGATTTTATAGCTTCAATCTTCAGGTTGTTTTGTGTAGAAAAGTTTATATCCACTTAGCAGCATCTCAAAAATATCCATTAACTTATTTTTTAAACGGGTCAAGTTAACAGGCTGAAGTGTCGGTTGACGATATTGATGCATGATGGCGGCTAGGCCATTTTTAATAGAATGGAGGATCATGTTACAATTTGGAGCTTATTATGTATACTTTGCCTTAAATTCATACTCTAGGATTGTGAAGTACTGATGTGTATATTCATAAGTTTCGGCTATTACTCCGAATTTTAGCTTGCCAACTGGACCCGTTCAGAAAATAACTTGGGAGAGGTTCCTTTTGAAGGGTATTGTATGCTGCAACATATTTTTGCCACAAGCTATTGGGTGTACCACTTTTTATTTCTTTTTTGTTTTATGTTTATAAGCCCTAAAGACATTATGTTTTGGCACCTGATAGCTTAGTAGGAGAAACCAGAGATTTCATAGTTGAAGCTAATTTAAGAGCACTACCAGTGGCGTCCTTACAAATAAGTCTTTAAACATTTTTCAGCGGAGATGTTACACACCATTAGCATGCTATCATGTGTATTTTTTTTCAAGTAGGCTGATCAGCTCTGCATGTATTTTTTGTTTATAAAAGGAAAATACCTTTAAAAAATGCTTTCAAATTTATGTTTAAAATGTGTGAGATCTGCTTCCACAAGCTCGACTTTTCATTGAGAAAAGATGGCCAACCTCTTATTTCTTTATCCTTGCCCATAAATCTCGCATCTTTTTACTGCCAGTAAGACGATGAATTGAACTACCATTAAAGCTAAAGTCTCCGTTTACATCATACACGTGGACTAATAGAGACCACAAAAATGTAGAAAAGTCAATTTTCAGTTAACTTACCAATGACGCCACTTCCTAGGATAGAGTTGATAAAGTTGAAGCTTGCCCAAGGTAATGTGTTTGTCTTATCATTTTCTTCGTCCTGGAATGACATGGGAAATATAGAATCAAAGATCTGATATATGACAAAGCAACACTCACTCATTTAAATTTACTGATATATTTCCAATCCTTATTAAAAAAAATGTTGTTTCCTAATATGACAAGTGTAAACTGATGCCAAGTTTGTTTTAAATTTGATAACGACGCTTGAACTACAAACCTAGAAACGAAATTTGGCCATGTTTAGGTCAAGATTCAGTGTCCCTTCTGAATGCTTTATGTTATTTTTCATTATTGGTTGAAAATTGAAAACAATTTGGATAGTCAGTGAGAACATCGCTTGTTACTTCAACTATATTTTTTTGAGTAGAAGAATACATGCATAATGAAATTATAGCATATTTTTAATACTCACATTTATCAGTTGTTTCATGTCATCAAAAGCATTTTCGTTTGAGTCAAAGCTACTTCCCTGTGAACAATAGGAGTTACATCAGTGCTTTTCAGAAAAGTTCCCCGTTTAGCCTATTTAATTTTTGAATGGATCAAGTTAGCAAGCTAAAATTTGAGGTAACGTCATTAAGTAATGTAATTTAATATAATGTAACAAAAACAGCTACAAGATAACGGCTCAGCGCCATACCACTTAAAAGAAAGAAGTTGATCTGTACGGAGGGAGATGTTTTGTATGTATGTGTTTCCAACGTTTTTGTTATTGACACTAGAAATTGCTTCTATCTTATCTATAGACTTTCGAAATCATCTGCGCCCAGAACTAGGTATTCAGCATATGAATTGTATTAAATTAACCAGATAGACCAAAGATCATACAACAGTAAGACGAGTTGCATGATTTTCAAACAATAGTATGCCCACAATTTTAAGCGACAAGTTAATTGCCTCATAGTATGGAGACTTGGCGGCCGCCATCCGCCTTGGCGCTGTACCATGCCACTTCTCCACAGGGAATTGGTGGTGATCGCCATGAGTGACTGATTCAAGTCATAACGTAACTGTATGTTTCCTTAATATCATGCAACATGTGTCTTGTTTCAAATATAATTAATAATAATCTAACATGTTTGCCAAAATATCACTTAAAATTTCAAGCTGGCGCTTCTAGTACAGATACGCTTACCATTAGGGGTTCATTTATTGGTTAGAATAAGTAAGCAATACTGCTATCACAATCAATATATTGGTCACCCTCAAAATAACTTCCTTCTGAAGCAACACATCGCTAGAGACGGTTTTTCCACTCCTCATAGCAGTGCTGGAACTCCGATACTGCAATGCAACTGGTCGATTACAGCCGTTTGAATTTTTCGACTATTCCAAAATGAGATTCCCTTCGGGAAGAGTAAAAAATCACAAGGACCAAGTCAGGCGAGTAAGGAGGCTGAAGGGCCACAGGAATGTTCTTACTGGCCAAAAGCTAGTTTATTGACAAGGAGCAACACCCAGTTGTTGATCTGGTGAATGGTGTTGTGAATCAAATTTAACTCTTCTCAGATCATTATGACTGTCAACCGACGATCTGAACACACAAGATCCCGGATTCTGCCGATACTTTCATCGGTTCGTAAAGATGAAGGCCTTCCGCTTCGTGGTTCATCTTCTTCCCTCCCTTCTGAAAATGCTTTAAACCACCGAAAAAATTGGGCTCTTGACGAAACACTATCTCCGTAAGCCTATTTAGCAAGAGTTTTTGTTGCACTGTACCCAAGTTTTATTCGAAACCTGATAGCACACCGTTGCTTGGAATTTATGTCACTCATTTTTAGAACACAATACACTGTTTCACCAAAAAAATCGCTGCGGCCATCCAAATGACTCGAGCGAGTTCAAACTTGTACCGAAGGCATATCACATGTTGCCCCGTCTCTCCTCCAAGCCCGACGCCTCTGGTGTGATCAGACCGAACGCTAAGTTGCAAGTCTCATCACTTAATTTACAAACCCCGTATATGGTCAAACTTTATCATGGCATGTAGTTCGCTTCCTAGTGACTCATACCTACCAATAGAGATGGTTTAGTAGAACTCCGGTTGTCAAACATCACTAAAAACTTTCTAGAAGCATAAGCTCAAAAAATCCTACTTACCAGTGTACAGAGTGCTTTAAATTTTCGCGTCGTCAAATATCGTACGAGTAACATTTTTGGTAAAGCGCTTTAGTGAGGTAGCTTTGCTCATCTATCACGCTGCAATTATTCTTTATAACGTCAAATATGTCAAGCTCTGGTGCATTTTAGATTTAGAAAAGGACTTTATCGTAAGATTTTTTTGATCGGAAATATTCCTATCAAGGTGGCAAATATTTTTTTAAAACAATAGTCTGTTAGTTACATTTAAACAAAGTATGATAGGTAAATGGAAAACTCGATATCGTGAGAAATATTATTGGAGGTCAAAGCATCCTACTGGGTATTTGTGAGTATTGCTTCACCTACGGCGCATGTTAAAATTTCTCTACTTCGTAGACATCGGTATCCTCAATACAACTTTGATGCCCACAGTTTCTTGATAACACTATCCAATGTGAACATCAATTATTTCGTAAATTTCAAATGGAATCATAAAGTATTATCCTTGCTTATATCAAATGTTCGCCTAGATACTACAGAAAATTCAAAATTCTGATTGTCGGCAAAAAAATAATTTTAGGAAACATGATCATGTAGCTGTCCCAGACAAATATTTAGAATTGCTCAAAATCATTAACATGATGATTTAAAATTAAGTTACATTATCCATACTAAGACATCGCACAGATGGCAATATTTCAGCGCTCTTACTTATATAACGCCGCTAAATATTATAATGCATTAGACATCAATATTAGGAATACAGCAAATCATCATAAATTTAAGTCAGCTACTAAAGCAATATATTTTCAACACACAGTAACACAGAAATTTTGGTAGCACCTATATTTATTCTATCACGCCTACCACCACTCACGTGTCAGGATGGAACGATTGTATTCGACTCAAAGCCCAAGGCGGAAGTGCTAACCAAGACCTTTGCTGCCAACTCCATTCCCCAACGCCCGTGCCGTCCATTCAAAGGGTTCCCTACTCTATGCTAGACGTAACATTCAGGCATAAGACCGTAAGACGAGTGCTCATGACGCTCAACAAAGCTTCTGGTCCGCACTTGATTCCTGCCATTGTACTGAGGAGGTGTGCAGCGGAGCTTGCTCCAGTTCTTTAGCGTCTCTTCCAGATATCTTATGAATCCGGCACCTTCCCTGAAAACTGGATCTAAGACCGACCCTTACAACTACAAGCCTATAGCTCTGCTTTCTGCTATAAGTAAGGTGATGGAGAGGTGCATAATTCTGGACTACCTCGAACGTCACGGCTTGATTAGCGACAGGCAGTATGGTTTCCGGCACCAACGATCCACAGGGGACCTCCTAGCTTACGTCACTCAATTGTGGAGTAAACTCATCCAGTCTTATGGTGAGGCTCATGTCGTTGCTCTTGACATCACGAAAACGTTCAATCAGCTGTGGCACGCTGCCCTCTTAAGCAAACTTCCATCCTGTGCCCTCCCAGAAAAGCTTTGCAGATGGGTGGCTGACCTTATCTCAGGCTGCGAGATATCCGTCGTAATTGACGGGTTCTCCTCTTCATCCCACAACGTCAACGCGGGTCTTTCCCAGGAATCGGTCTTGGCTCCGACACTTTTCTGTTACACATCAACGACCTCCTTTCCTGCACGATCAACCCAATCCACAGCTTCGCTGATGACAGCACTCCAGATGCAGGAATCCATAGTGACAAGCCGATCTGTGCAGCTGAGCTGGAAAAAAGAAGGCCAGCGACGATATCTTCTCTGACAAAAGACCAGGAGGCTATCACTGCTTGGGGACGCAACAATCTTGTACAGTTCAATGCTTCCAAAACACAGTACTGTACTTTGACGAACAAAAAGCGTCCTAGCGCTCATCCGGTTTCTATGGATGGCCGACTTCTGTCAAAGAGCCATTCATTTCGGATAGTCGCAGTCCAGATCACCGAGGACCTGATCTGGCACGAACACACCTCGTCAATAACTGCAGCTGCTTGGAAAAAGCTAGGCTATTTGTTTAGGGCTAAGAAGTACTTTTCTCCGCATGACCTATTCTCTCTCTATACAAGGTCCAGATAAGGCCTAGCCTCCAGTATTGCTCACACGTTTGGGGTACTGCCGCCCCGACTACATTATCCATGCTCGATATTGTCCAGAGGACGGTCCGACTGATCGATGACTCTTCTCTAACAGTCTCGGGACTCTTTCGCACCGGCGGGCAGTCGGCGATCTAGCTCTTTTCTACCGCTACACCAACGGGCTTTGCTCCTCAGAGCTCTCTTCCATGATGCCGCCGCGCGATGTTCCTGTCAGACAGACCCGCCTAACTTTGGCGTCCCATCCTAGCCGGGTCGAGCTTAGTACATCCACAACTGGGCGATACTACCGCTTTTTTGTCCCGAGAGTGTTGAGACTGTGGAACAATCTACCAGACGGAGCTTTTCCCAGTTCTACTAACCTTAGGCAGTTCAAAAATCGTATTAACAAAATTTCCTTGGGATCATCATAGCAGCCGCGATGTTCCAGCCTTTAGGCTTCTGTCTGCGCGACTGCTTCGATATATAAAAAAAATTATACAGTAATAGGTATTTTTAGAGTTTATAGTAAGTCAGTAGGTTGACCAAAGGCTAGACTCCGCTTTTGATGCTGTTTTATATTGTTAATGATGCAGTAAAGACATATTACATGTACACACATTCTCATTTAGAGGAACATCGTCTCTGCCTGTTACAACACCCTGTAAAATGTCGATTCAATGTTGTATGAGAAAGGGAAGCAATGAAAATGCTAGACTTTGTGTTCGATTTTAATTTCCTTTTATTTTGAGTAAAGTGCGGAACTCACAGCAGCCTTTTGTTCTTTAGCTGTGTATCAATGGGCATTTCCTGTTTCCCACATAAAGCCCGTTCACTACAAAAGAAAAATGAGGTGCTCGCATGACAAGTGCATAGAAGAAACGGGTAGAAACACTGCATGGGCTTGATCGGGATTTTTCCTATGGGGTTGATACGAATTTTGTGTTTGAAGCTCAGGATCAGTGATTTTGGTATCTGAATCTTTTGCTCGTTCACAAGCAACTGAAGTAGTGCAAATCTGTTTGTAGCTTGGAGAACGGAAAACGCCTGGAGCTAGTGGAATTTGAACTTTACAGAGGCGCCAAATACATTTCTACTAGTTGCAATGAGTTTAAGGTTCGTTTCCTTAATGATTGCCACGGTTAGCCATGAGGAACGAACACACTTTTTTTACTGTTTAAAGTCTAATCTATTACCTTTACACTAATTTATAACGATACTTGTAATTGATTTGTGACTAGGTCTACTGGACTACGGCGTTCTGCGCTGCTGACTCATCGACCAGTCTTGAAGCTTCCCGCTATTTTAGATGGAGCTCGATTTTTCTGCGAAGCTGGTAGATGCGGTCGATTCCTCTTGAAGCGTGTTGCGAAAGTTCGAGTTTACGAGGGCGCTACACTATGCATCCCTGATTTCTCTCTTGATTTGTGAAATTGCTCGCGCGTTCTTGGTATACTCAACCCGATTTTTTGGAGGCATACACACTGAATAACTAATGATCAGTTAAAATTTCAGCCACCCTTTGTAGTTCTGCCCGAGTCTGTCTCCGCAGAAGCTTGAAGATCTACATAGCATTCTCTTAAAATAAGCATTTCCAACTATATTATTCCACCTCTTTTGGTCCTTAGTAAACATCAACCGGAAGACAGTGGTTTCTAAAAGTTGTATGGAATAGCATACGCTGATTCTAGTCACATGAGGTTGTGATCAGCTCCTTTCCTAGCGCACCACCAGCTCCTTTATTACCAAGTATTTCCATGCGATCTGACACCCATGAGAAAACCGGGTATTAGTTTTTGCAAATGATTTCCATAGTATTAAGGCAGTCCCAGGCTAAAATCGACGTAAAGGTATGTCTGAATTACATAATAGAAGCTCGGCTGTCAGTTTACCGTGGCGTAAAATTAACAATAAATCTGGGAATCTCATTCATGAAATTGGACAAATTACTGAATCTTAATTACTTTTCTAAAATTGGCGATAATTTAAGTTAAAAAGTAAAAAAAAATTGGATACCACAGAAATTCTTTAAAAACAAATCACAAACTCTATTTATCTGGAAGACGTTTCTGAAACTTTATTGATACAAGTAATTCCATCTTAAAAAAATAATGAATCGCCTACTAAAAATGATCGCTTCAGATATAGCAGAATTTTTTTCCTAGTAAATTGGATTTTCCGCAGTAGGTACGTTCTTACTATGTTAAAGCAATCCGTCATTACACCAATTCATAAATCAGGAGACGAAACAATCATGTCAAACTATGGTCCACTTTCTCTTCTATCTTCCATAGCGAAAATTATAGAGAAAATAATTAAAATTAGGATCAAAAGATGTCTATACAGGATGGCGCATCGAAAACGAAACACGCATTTACTGGCAGCTCAGTTTTTTTTGAAAAACGCTTAGACCCGTCGATTTTGTTTTCTAGGGGGACACAAGTTTGGCAAAAATCACGTTAACACGTGCAGCCCTCTGGGCGGGGGTGACACCAACCCTAAAATCTTAAATGGAAAGCGAGGTCGAGTGATACCTTATTTTAAAGGTCTTTCAATTCCCTTCATAATAATGTAAAATACATGAGCTTCAGTTCAGTAGTTTTGATGATTTATTGATTTAAAGCTTAAAGTAGACTTTAATAGGTACATCAGATTAGTTTGTACTACTTTCAGAAGAAATTTGACTAAAAGAATTTACTTAATAAGTAAATGCTTTTCTTCACTACGCCCATGGCTTGTTTATCATTTTTTTGTTGAAAATAGCTATTGGAGCGTTTTTTTGTGGCAAAAAAGTTATTTCTTGAAGAAAGATAAGGAAATATCTCGTACTTATTTTAAATAGGAATTTAGTACATTTATTTGACCAAACTTTGTTGCTAAGATAACTTGTAACGTTTTATTACATAAATTAACCATGGTATATTCCACAGCAGAAAGAGTTGAAATTATCGAAATATTTTTCGGAAATAATCAGTGCGCTAATAGAACAGCAAAAAAATTTAATGAGCGACATGAGAACAGTAACGTGCATCGAAAATATGTTCTAGAACTTGTAGCTAAATTTCGGGAAACTGGGTCAGTCGCCAATAAAAAAACGCAACATTGAAAATCCCATAAGGAACGAAGCAATAGAAGTGGGGGTTTTAAGGCAAGTTTATGTAGATCCTAGGTTAAGTACCCAGAAATTGGAGACTGTGTGTGGTGTTAGTCGACGTAGTGTCCAACGGATTCTAAAGGCCCATAGTTTTCATCCGTATAAAATTCACCTGATACAAGAACTTAATGAAGACGATTTTGATCGGCGATTACAATTTTGTGAAGATATGAGTGAACGAATTATAAACGATGAACATTTTCTTCAACACTTGATTTTCCGACGAATAATCCTTTTTCTTAAATGGCGTAGTAAATCGTCATAACTGCCGATATTGGTCCGATTCTAATCCCAAAATTTATCATGAGGTTCATACAAAGCAACCACAAAAATTAAATGTTTGGGCTGGTATTTGTGGCGATCATTTAGTTGGTCCTTTTTTCTTACCTTTAAATTTGACTGGTGAAATGTATTTGGAATTACTGGAAGACGCCATAGATCCTGCATTAGCAGTCATAGTTGAAAATCAGAATGATCGGCGGTACATCGCGAATAGGTTGATGTTCCAACAGGACAATATTTAGATCAGACGTTTCCAGATCGGTGGATTGGTAGAAGAGGTGCCATTGAATGGCCCCAAGATCGCCAGATTTATCACCTTTGGATTTCTTTATGTGTGGTCATTTAAAAAGCAAGATCTATGCTACTCAGCCAACATCATTAGAAGACCTGCCTTCAAATTACTCCTCAAATATTGCAAAATGTGCGGCAACGTTTTGAGCAAAATCTTTATTATTGCATGGAGAGTCATGGTGGCCTTTTTCAACATTTACTTGCCTAACGGGTCAGTTCATTCTTCATTTTCAAATTACTTTTTGCCAAATGTATTGATCTCCACTAATGATGATGTATTAGTTTTATTTAAGCTTTAAATCAATAAATCTTCAAAACTGCTGAACTGAAGTACATTAATTTTATATCATTATAAAGGGAATTGAAATACCTTTAAAATAAGGTATCACTCGACCCCAGTTTCCATTTAAGATTTTGGGGGTGGTGTCAACCCCGCTTAGGGGGCTGCACGTGCTAACGTGATTTTTCGCCAAACTTATGTCCCCCTCGAAAACAAAATCGACGGCTCTGAGCGTTTTTCAAAAAAAAACTGATCTGCCAGTAAATGCGTCTGTTTCGTTCTCGATGCGCCACCCTGTATAAAGCAACATACTAGCCAATCAGCAATTTGCATTTCGAGAATATGTCAACACAACGCCTTGCACTGGTGTATTTCTAGATTTAAAAAGCGTTTGACGCAGTTGATCATTCTCAATTACTTATTGCTATGTGGCGCATAGAGATAAGAGGGACAGCACACTAGCAGTTACCTACAGAACAGGAAGCAATGCGTCAGTATCCACAGAGCTTGCAGTAATTTTCAAAAAATAAACTGTGGCATTCCTCAAGGTACTATATTAGGTCCACTATTATTCAATATATACTTAAATGGTTTGTACGATATCCAAGGAGCTAAAAAAAACGTATATTTTGCCGACGATACGATTATTCTTTATAGTGCAGAAAACTGGAATCAATGAGAAAATTAACTTAAGACTATAAATTGGTTTAAATCTCCTCTTCTAACAGTAAGACATACTTTATGCCATTTTCATCATACCGCAAAGATTTGCCAGACTACCAAACATTGTATTGTTTTAATGAATACGCTAACGAAGTAATTTTAATGAAAAACACTGTAAAGTACCTAGGTGTCTATAAAGACCCACATCTTCGTTGGGATACACCCATGTACAATAAAATTTGCAAGAAAATTGATTTTTTTTCAGAAAATTGAAAATTATAAGCAGTTTCTGACGGAAGCACAATCAAAAATTCTTCATTATGCATTAGCCGAAAGTCATATAAATTATGGTATCAAAATTGGGGAGCAGCCAACAAAACTTACATTGTTGCTCTAGAAAGCACAGACACTAATTTCAAAAACAACACACAATAGACCAATATGCATCCAACGGAAACTTTGTATGTTAAAACTCTAATACGTACTTGATATCAGACAACTATGTTTGGCCACAGACCAACATAAAAATAAAAAAAATTGTGTTGAGTACAAGTATCTGACAAGAAATAGATATGATTTACTGGAAATTTCCCAACCAGGAAAGAACTATTTGCTGCGATGTTGGACTTTTCTATGCCCAAGATCTTTTAACCTTCTACAACCTGAAATAAAGTGACAAACAGACATTCACACGTTTAAAAAGTAGTTAAAGAAATGGATGATATCTGCTCGTCGATTTAAAATTCATCAAGCTATCGATATAAAAAATACTTATTTTGAATAAACTTTTAAAATAATAAACTCTTCTATAGCCGCTCTTACGCGAGAAATCTCAAAAGAAGTGTCAGTGTATCTGGTGGGTAAAGTATTCATACCAATAATCTAAATATATGTTGCTATTTTAGCATATTTTGCTGCAAGTCAGGATTCTGGATGTATCACGGTTCTTGTTGCGCTAATGTTAGAAGCGAATGAAGCGGACATATTTACTTATGTGACGTCTCTTTGAATTCAACAGAGCTCTTCTCTATGATCTAGTTTAAGGGACCAGTTTCAGGAAGTCACGATTACGAAGGCTGCATTTTATAACCAAAAGTCTAAAAGTACCGGATGTAGTGACTCAGCAGGCTTTGTAGCAACAGGCTGTATGGTGGCTGACATCAGAGATGAACTAAAGCTAATTCAATTTCTTGTCCTTGCTTTTGATATCCCTCAAGTCCTAAATTCCTGGAAAAACCTGAACCCATAGAGAATTTGTAGACGAGTTTTAGCTTTCCATTACAATCGTAGCTGATGCGTCTTCCTCTTCTTCCCAGGTCTCAACTTTAACGTTTTTTGGCATATTACTGACATCATTTCCAGCCAATAATAAATCCGATCCGAATAGACTGGACATCCTACTACTCTGACTAAAATTGTGAAAATATGCAGTGCCTGATGGTACAAATAATATATGGTGCAGTTCTCTTAATGTTCTCTTTTTGAATTCTAGGAAACTTGAGGCTGATAAAACTGATGAAAAAAAAAGCATGAGCAATTTGATGGAAATAGATATTTGTAACATAACCTCAAAATAGAACGCCGTTCTGAAGGACAGGAAAAACAAAAATCAACGAGACCACAAAGGCGTCCTACAATTGTAGGCACGGCTGAACAAATACTTTGCTTTTGTCAAATACTGAAGAACTAAAATTAAATACATCCAAATTTACTGATTTTTATGATGAGGTCCCAGAAACAGAATTACTTTTGGAGATACCAACTGCGAATACACTCGAAAGCCGCTAATGTTACAGTTTCTGATTGGGTATTTACCTAGATTTTTTTAAGTTTATTCTAGTACGGGATTTTACAGAATCTTTTCCAAATCTTATGATTGCACTAAAATTGTTCATGTACAGTTTGCGTGTCCGTTTCTTCATGTGAAAAGAGTTTCAGTAAACGAAAATTAAAAAAAAAACTATTTGCGGGCGTCAATGACCCAATCGCGGCTTAGCAATATTGGTATATTAGCCATCGAACACGAGGCAATACAAAATATAAATTTTGCTGAAGTTATTTCTGAGTTTGCAGCTGTCATGCTGGAACCGCACGCTTGCCATTTGCCGCAAACTCCAAACCCCTACAAACGTTTGCCTTTTTTTTGAAGAAGCAAACGTCACCAACCACGCGTTTGCGGGTACGTCACTGAAAAGGCAACAGGCAAACATGACGGACGTCGAACTTGTGTCTGCCGTAGCATTTGGGTTAAGCTATTTTTATTATAAAACCAAAAAAAAAGGCAGATAAAACGAAAAGTACGACCAAGAAGGTGGTGGATGTTAAATATTCATCTGAATCGTACCAGCTAAATGGTATTTGTTTTAATGAATTTGATATTTAGTTTCAAAAATAGTACCTATCACAAACGCTTGTGGCAAACTCCTTTTGATTTGCGACCAAAAAACCGACACCCGATCGGATCGGCTACAAGCGCTTGCAAACCCACACAAACCAAGCCAAACGCTCTATCCGCATGTTTGCGTTTGTGACGATTTGCGGCGATTTGGCAAGCGTGCGGTTCCGGCATCAAAGCTAGAGAGAAGATATTTCAATTACAAGATAAAAATATGTTTTCTGTCTTGGTTTTCATTGTTTTGTTATTTGTTCAATATTTTAAATATAAATATTAAGTGATCCATGACGTTTATAAAGCATATAAAATTTATTGCTTTTGACTTTCGATGGGGTGACACCACCAACTTCCGCACCGGGTGCCACGCAAGGTAGCTACGCCACTGCGCTCTTCGCATTTCTTATCACGCTTAAATGAGAGTGAGGTACTGTGACCGCGAAAATATTATAATTTCAAATAATAAGTATTATATGCTTTGCAATGTCTACGTCACGTAAAGCCTACCACCTATTTCCGTCGATTTGTCTGTGTGTCTCGTAATCACGAAACGGGAAGCAGCATGCTTAGGGGTCGTAGAAGGTAATGCTACTTCATAATTTTTGTTTAAGTGGCAGCGATGTTACGAGCAAAAACTGTACTAAAGCTTAGCAACAGCAGGGCTTACTTTTGACTTACATGTTCATAAAAATATTGATACCCAAACATCATTTATGTGTCAGAGATTTCCAGTGTGTACCGAGTAGATTTCAAGAGTCTTTATCTATAAAGACAGTACCAACTCTCATAGTGAAGTTCTAAGATAATTTAATCGCTTTTAATGAAAAACAAAGGACAACCGTGGGCATGTTTACAATAAAGAAACAGGAGCAGAAATGAAAACAGAAGGCTTGGTAATCCGTGCGACGTACGATTCTGCTAATTGGCTTCATGAGGCCCAAATGGATGTGCAGCGAAGACTACCTAAGTGGAAACATATGCCTATCACATCTAGATACCTGTGTCACCTGAAGGAAATTAAGGATGGAAAGGGGGAAAGCCGCATTTGTGGCTTCAGCCAGAAGACCTCGTGTTTCAGAGGTATGAACCAACGTCGCCACGGCTATAGCTACATGCCGTGGACACGAGCGTTGTTTTTTCATTTAAGGTTCCACAAGACTACTTCCTTTCTTCTTCCTGCTGCAGGGCCAGCCCTAGAGATTTCGGCTTCCCTGGCAAAACTGAAATTCAGAGTTCTTGAGCAGCTCCTTTTCAATTTTGATAAACTCCGTTGTCTAGAAGTAACGGTGATGGGAACGTTAACAGTATTCGTAATGTCATGCATAAGGGAGCAATTTTGAGACTAGTGATAAATTTAAGAACTGCAAGAGGGAAGTTTTGTCAGCAACGATGAAACTATTCATATTTCATCAGCCAGTGTTTTTAAATTTAAAAAGAAAATGAATGTAAATTACGTATTAAGATAATGTTGCGTCCCGAGCAGTCCAGTTGCCCTGCACTGGGGCCACCCATATCACCTATTGCAATTCTAGAGGCAGAAGCCTAAATGCCAGGACACCGCGGCTGCTATGAGGATCTCAAAGAAACCTTCTTATTCCGATTTCTGAGTTGCCGAGGATTAGTAGAATTGGGAAAAGCCTCCTCTTGTAGATTGTTCTACGTACAATCTCGACATCCTAGGGACAAAGGAGAGGTCGTATCGGCCAGTTCTGAATGCACGAAGTTCGAAATGGTTACGATAGGAAGCCGAAGTCGGGTCTGTCTGACAGACCCATCGCGCGGCGGCATCATGGTGGAGAGCTCTGAGGAGAAGCGATAGAAGAGAGCTGGATCGCCGACGGCCCGCCGGTGCGAAAGGATCTCGAGACTGTCTGCTAGAGAAAAGGCATCTATTAGTCGGACAGCCCTCCTCTGGACAGCATCGAGCATGACTAATGCAGTCGGGGCGGCAGCACTCCCAAAGTGTGATCAATACTCGAGGCTGGACCTTGTATGGAGCGAGGAGGTAATGTGGAGACAAGTACTTAGCCTCAAACAAATAGCCCTAGCTTTTTCTCAGCAGCTGCCGCTGTTAACGAAATGTGTTCATGCCAGCTCAAGTCCTCGGTAATCATGGACTCCGATTAGCCGAAATGCACCTGCAGAAGATCGGCTTGTCGCTCTAAATTCCTGCATGTAGAATACTGTCATCAGCAAAGCTATGAATTGGGTTGATCGTACAGGAAAGGAGGTGGTTAATATGTAAGAGGAACAGTGTCGGATCCACGACCAATTCCTGGGGAACACCCGCGTTGATGTTGTGGAATGAAGAGGAGAACCGTCAATTACGACGGATATCTTGCGGCCAGAGAGAAAGTCAGGGACCCATTTTCAAATGTTCTCTGGGAGGCCATATGATGGAAGTTTGCATAAGACGGCAGCGTGCCACAGTTGATCAAATGCTTTCGTGATATCAAGAGCAACATGAGCTTCACCTATCACCATAATACTGATTTAGTTTACTTCACAATTGCGTGACGTGAGCTAGGAGATCGCCTGTGGGTCGCTGGTGCCGGAAACCATACTGCCCGTCGCTAATCAAGCCGTAACATTCGAAGTGGTCCAGAAGTTCGCGATTTATGCACCTCTCCATCACCTTACTTATAATAGAAAGCAGAGCTAAGTGCTTGTAGTTGTAAGGGTCGGTCTGAGATCCCTTTTTTTTGGTATGGGTTGGACATGAGCAAATTTCCAGTTTTCTGGGAGAGTACCGGATTCGTACTGGAGCAAGCTCCGTTCTACACCTCTTCAATACAACGGCAGGAATCAAGTCCGGACCAATAGCTAGCATGCTATTGTCAACTTGCCATGTGATCAATTGATTGATTCTGAGTAACTCTTAACGCATATTTCATTCGTCGGGGCTGCTGTAAGCTATGGAGTGATATAGGTGATACTGCGGTTGCTATACCTCTGTTACAAGGGTTGAATAGGTTAAACTTCAACATTATGGATGGACATCACATGAGCAATTCGGGCATGGCGTAATGCGGAATGTTGACTGTGCTTGCAGGAAAAAAATGGCAATAAGTCATTGCATAAAATATACATAGATGTGAGACATGATAGACCATGAAGTCTAAGCACTACTTAATGTGATTCAAACTCACATCAAGTTAAGTATTCTAGCCTTTTAACGTACCAACCTATTGACGACAATCTACTCTTTGTTCTGTTGATCTTAGCCAGATCAAAACCCGTAATTTCGAAGTATTGCGATATAAATTACCGCTCTGCCTTCGTAGCTATTAATGGTGGGGTAGCGAAGCTGGGCAACTAGGCGGCCACCTTTGACCCTTTTGCCGACCCCTTAGTACCAAAACTGTACTATTCCAAGAGCCATCTTCTGGTAACTGACTCAGTAAACTAGCTCCAGCCATGAGATGTACCTATAGTGTATTTACACCCAAGATAGAATGGATGCGTGATTGCCAAAAGCAAGGACGGCGTACAGGGCTACCTCCGAATGATGGACTACCACCAACGTGTTGTAAAACAAAGATGACAGTATTTAACAGAAACAGAAACTTAACAAATTACTCAAATACACTTAACAACAACAACAGCAACAACCAAGCAAGTGAATACGAAAACACGAGCACGCAGTGATACACGCGACGGACGGTGGCCTGAGTGCAACTCTGCCTGCCCTGCCCCTGCCCCGCGCATTATTCCGCCAGGCGACCGCTTGAAATTTAATGGCGAATTGACCAATAAGAGGCGTTGTCCCCACCTGTTACCGAGAAATCACGCGCTAACTGTTATTATTTACATCTCATCTTGAATTTGGATTCAGTTTAGGTGTACCGTTAATATTGCCCTCACGTCCGTGATATAGACAACACGCAACACAACCTCCATAGCAAGGAATTAACTTCCGAGACGGAGATTCGTTCCCGCGAGCTCCAGATTGCTAGCTCGGCGCGCGCTAACCACCCTAACTTCTTAGCTACTTTAACATAAAAAATAGGTTTCTCATACTACCTGATTGAGCCTAATAGAAACATAGTTGGATATTGTTTAACATTTATTGGACGCCCGGCAAGCTATCAATACCTAAGCTGAAGCTTCTGCAGCTGAAGTTTCCGAATAATCTAAGGAATTAACTGACCTACTTTACTATGTGTTGGCTTTGGAGCACTTGAGACTTTTGGATTAAATTACATTCCCCTTGAAGAAAACTGCTAAAATTGGATACGGTATATTTAAGTCGTAGGATATGTGAGATCGTATCGAGCTTTGGACGAAGTCCAGGCATGACCTTTGATGTAGATCTTATGCTACACTTTGCTAATCTTTGCCGGGGTGATTAAAATCAATGTACGTAGTGAATATAATAAACAAAATAATACTCAAATATACAGCATATTTTAAAAATACAAGACAACAGGTCAAAAATTGATCGAGCTGATTTTTTTGAATGATTCCTAGAATACTTCTTCGACGATTTTCGAGAAACGGTTCCGCTTCGAATATACAGGCTGAACAAAATGTTTGCCGAATATTGATTTTTATTCATAAAAAAATTCATGTGCAACTTTGGTCATCAAAAACCAAAAGTGCAAGACTGTGATGACTCCGTTATAGACCACTGACGTCTTTAAAATACACCAGGATAATTTCTTATCGGGGTATACAGGGTCGGCAAAGAATCACGAGGGTTTCTTCTTTGTGGTGCAACATAAAAGTTTTACGCAGAAGGAGTTCAAACTCATTTAATAAACTAGAAATTCAAAACTACTTCATGCGCATGTATTTTTATCAGGTTTATTATTCTGCTTTAGATGTTATTTTTAAACTGTAATATTCACATAATGCGTATTTTCAAATTTGCTATGCTTACAAATTAAGAATCATTGACTCACAAACTCACAAAGAATCAAAATTTTTGGGTCCAAAATAAATCTGTTTATTCATTACGCTCTAACCCAGTAACGGTCCTATGCCCTCCGGGGAGCGACACAAAAGCTCAGTAGGGTCCCCCTAAAAACCTAGAATAAGGCTGAGAGGGCCCCGTGTCAGAACGCATCGTGACTGTTATCGATGGACGGTCTTGGTTTCATAAATATTATAATATGCTTTTTTTCAGATAAGACAAAAAATATGTTCCATTGTCTCATTCTTACATGAGTAATATGGTATTTGAATAGATAAGAAACCGGTGCGTGCTCTTGTTTCTTCTTGGATTTTTCTTTAAAGTTACTTAATATTCCCAATTTCTGTTTATAAGAAAATCTCTGGAAGTATGTCAATGCCCTCAACAGCATTTGTATCGTCTGTGGTAAAATGTCTTTTGAAGCCCAGAAGCGAACCATAAGCCCAGTTGTAAAGACAGCTTACTTAGATAGGTCGTCAGAATAAACCCTGCGCCTCAAATGCTTCCTGTAACTCTTGCTCGGTCATGTAGACGATTGTTATTTCGGCTTAACATCCTGCTTGAATCAAGGTTGGTCAACAAAAAAGAGGGTACCAATAGAGTATCTCTGTGTTCGATCACACTCCTCATTCGGTTTATCTGTCATTCCAAATTATGAAATTGAGAAGGATGATGCCGGACGATACCAAGAAGAAGAAGCAGTTGCTAGGTCTGGGAATTCCCGTAATCTAGTTTTTGAGGCAGAATATTGGAGCGAGCTCCAGATACTGAATCAGAGAGAATTGAGTAATCTCATGAGAGATCTTGACTTACTGAAGAAGAAAACAGCTTTATGGATCAAGACTAAAGCAATGGCGTGTAGTCCAATCTCCAACCAGGACTTAATATCACAAAATACAGGACCGTGCGCTTGATGAAACATTAGAGGGAAAAGAAAATGCAGAATGGGAATCCTTTAAAGGTGTGGTACGAGGATTTCTAAGCAACCAAAGAGATGACAACTTCTAACAGTTAACTGTTAACTCCAACAAAGGTACGATGAACCTGGATGCAATGTATCTGTACAATTTCTTTCCTCTAATTTCATCTTGATTTGTTTTCTTAAAACTGGAGCTGTAAGTGATGAGGATGGTGGATGATTCCATCAATATATATCTGGAATGGAACGCAGATATTAGGGCCGTTGGGACGAGTCATTGCTCGCCGACTACTGCTGAACTCTTACAGAAGATGCTACGGATTCGACGTAGAAAAGGCAGTTCAGAAGCAAACGTCCATATTTTTCAGCAGCAGCAGAAAAAAATAGACTGCGAGGAGGGAATTAAATAAGGCAGGGAGCAGCGAATAATAGAGTGCATCTGCGGTCTTGGTCGCCATGAAATTAAAGACTATGAATATATTCTGCATACTTGTTCGAGAATAAAATCTTAATTGACGATTGACAATTAGGACAACATAGGTCCGATTATTCAAATAACGTGCTGTATTTTTGGAAATCACTTATTTTAGTAATAATTATAACTACAATTTATGAACATCTAGATTAGTGATGCATAAGATTACAAAGCAAATTTTGCACTCCTATAAAGCATACACTCATTTAGCTGTTATTCGCATTATTTATTATTTATAAATCAATAACAGGCACT
>CAVLJG010000005.1:70969995-71039414 GCA_963669975.1 Acanthoscelides obtectus
CATTTAAAAAGCAAGATCTATGCGACTCAGCCAACATCATTAGAAGACCTGCCTTCCAAATTACTCCTCAAATATTGCAAAATGTGCGGCAACGTTTTGAGCAAAATCTTTATTATTGCATGGAGAGTCATGGTGGCCATTTTCAACATTTACTTGCCTAACGGGTTAGTTCATTCTTCATTTTCAAATTACTTTTGCCAAATGTATTGATCTCCACTAATGATGATGTATTAGTTTTATTTAAGCTTTAAATTTAAGACCTTTAAAATAAGGTATCACTCGACCCCAGTTTCCATTTAAGATTTTGGGGGTGGTGTCAACCCCGCTTAGGGGGCTGCACGTGCTAACGTGATTTTTCGCCAAACTTATGTCCCCCTCGAAAACAAAATCGACGGGTCTGAGCGTTTTTCAAAAAAAAACTGATCTGCCAGTAAATGCGTCTGTTTCGTTCTCGATGCGCCACCCTGTATAAAGCAACATACTAGCCAATCAGCAATTTGCATTTCGAGAATATGTCAACACAACGCCTTGCACTGGTGTATTTCTAGATTTAAAAAAGCGTTTGACGCAGTTGATCATTCTCAATTACTTATTGCTATGTGGCGCATAGAGATAAGAGGGACAGCACACTAGCAGTTACCTACAGAACAGGAAGCAATGCGTCAGTATCCACAGAGCTTGCAGTAATTTTCAAAAAATAAACTGTGGCATTCCTCAAGGTACTATATTAGGTCCACTATTATTCAATATATACTTAAATGGTTTGTACGATATCCAAGGAGCTAAAAAAAACGTATATTTTGCCGACGATACGATTATTCTTTATAGTGCAGAAAACTGGAATCAATGAGAAAATTAACTTAAGATAAATTGGTTTAAATCTCCTCTTCTAACAGTAAGACATACTTTATGCCATTTTCATCATACCGCAAAGATTTGCCAGACTACCAAACATTGTATTGTTTTAATGAATACGCTAACGAAGTAATTTTAATGAAAAACACTGTAAAGTACCTAGGTGTCTATAAAGACCCACATCTTCGTTGGGATACACCCATGTACAATAAAATTTGCAAAAAATTGATTTTTTTTCAGAAAATTGAAAATTATAAGCAGTTTCTGACGGAAGCACAATCAAAAATTCTTCATTATGCATTAGCCGAAAGTCATATAAATTATGGTATCAAAATTGGGGAGCAGCCAACAAAACTTACATTGTTGCTCTAGAAAGCACAGACACTAATTTCAAAAACAACACACAATAGACCAATATGCATCCAACGGAAACTTTGTATGTTAAAACTCTAATACGTACTTGATATCAGACAACTATGTTTGGCCACAGACCAACATAAAAATAAAAAAAATTGTGTTGAGTACAAGTATCTGACAAGAAATAGATATGATTTACTGGAAATTTCCCAACCAGGAAAGAACTATTTGCTGCGATGTTGGACTTTTCTATGCCCAAGATCTTTTAACCTTCTACAACCTGAAATAAAGTGACAAACAGACATTCACACGTTTAAAAAGTAGTTAAAGAAATGGATGATATCTGCTCGTCGATTTAAAATTCATCAAGCTATCGATATAAAAAATACTTATTTTGAATAAACTTTTAAAATAATAAACTCTTCTATAGCCGCTCTTACGCGAGAAATCTCAAAAGAAGTGTCAGTGTATCTGGTGGGTAAAGTATTCATACCAATAATCTAAATATATGTTGCTATTTTAGCATATTTTGCTGCAAGTCAGGATTCTGGATGTATCACGGTTCTTGTTGCGCTAATGTTAGAAGCGAATGAAGCGGACATATTTACTTATGTGACGTCTCTTTGAATTCAACAGAGCTCTTCTCTATGATCTAGTTTAAGGGACCGTTTCAGGAAGTCATGATTACGAAGGCTGCATTTTATAACCAAAAGTCTAAAAGTACCGGATGTAGTGACTCAGCAGGAGGCTTTGTAGCAACAGGCTGTATGGTGGCTGACATCAGAGATGAACTAAAGCTAATTCAATTTCTTGTCCTTGCTTTTGATATCCCTCAGGTCCTAAATTCCTGGAAAAACCTGAACCCATAGAGAATTTGTAGACGAGTTTTAGCTTTCCATTACAATCGTAGCTGATGCGTCTTCCTCTTCTTCCCAGGTCTCAACTTTAACGTTTTTTGGCATATTACTGACATCATTTCCAGCCAATAATAAATCCGATCCGAATAGACTGGACATCCTACTACTCTGACTAAAATTGTGAAAATATGCAGTGCCTGATGGTACAAATAATATATGGTGCAGTTCTCTTAATGTTCTCTTTTTGAATTCTAGGAAACTTGTGGCTGATAAAACTGATGAAAAAAAAAGCATGAGCAATTTGATGGAAATAGATATTTGTGACATAACCTCAAAATAGAACGCCGTTCTGAAGGACAGGAAAAATAAAAATCAACGAGACCACAAAGGCGTCCTACAATTGTAGGCACGACTGAACAAATACTTTGCTTTTGTCAAATACTGAAGAACTAAAATTAAATACATCCAAATTTACTGATTTTTATGATGAGGTCCCAGAAACAGAATTACTTTTGGAGATACCTACTGCGAATACACTCGAAAGCCGCTAATGTTACAGTTTCTGATTGGGTATTTACCTAGATTTTTTTAAGTTTATTCTAGTACGGGATTTTACAGAATCTCTTCCAAATCTTATGATTGCACTAAAATTGTTCATGTCAGTTTGCGTGTCCGTTTCTTCATGTGAAAAGAGTTGCAGTAAACGAAAATTAATAAAAAACTATTTGTCAAAGCTAGAGAGAAGAAATTTTAGTTATGAGAAAAAAATGTTTTTTCTGTCTTGGTTTTTATTGTTCTGTTATTTGTTCAATATTTGAAATATAAATATTAAATGATCCATGACGTTTATAAACCATATAAAATTTATTGCTTTTGACCGGGTGCCACCCAAGGTAGCTAAGCCACTGCGATCTTCGCATTTCTTATCACGCTTAAGGGAGAGAGAGAGGTACTGTGACCGCGAAAATATTAGAATTTCAAATAATAAGTATTATATGCTTTGCAATGTCTACGACACGTAAAGCCTACCACCTATTTCCGTCGATTTGTCTGTGTGTCTCGTAATCTCGAAACGGGGAGCAGCATGCCGAGGGGTCGTAGAAGGTAATGCTACTTCATAATTTTTGTTTAAGTGGCAGCGATGTTACGAGCAAAAACTGTACTAAAGCTTAGCAACAGCAGGGCTTACTTTTGACTTACATGTTCATAAAAATATTGATACCCAAACATCATTTATGTGTCAGAGATTTCCAGTGAGTACCGAGTCAATCTACTTTACACCATTCTTTAGCTGAAGAGGATTTTAGATTTCAAGAGTCTTTATCTATAAAGACAGTACCACCTCTGATAGTGAAGTTCTAAGATAATTTAATCGCTTTTAATGAAAAACAAAGGACAACCGTGGGCATGTTTGCAATAAAGAAACAGGAGCAGAAATGGAAACAGAAGGCTTGGTAACCCGAGCGACGTACGATTCTGCTAATTGGCTTCATCAGGCCCAAATGGATATGCAGCGAAGACTACCGAAGTGGAAACATGTGCCCATCACATCTAGATACGGGTGTCACCTGAAGGAAAACAAGGATGGAAAGGGGGAAAGCCGCATTTGTGGCTTCGGCCAGAAGACCCCGTGTTTCAGAGGTATTAACCAACGTCGCCACGGCTATAGCTACATGCCGTGGACACGAACTTTGTTTTTTCTATTTAAGGTTCCACAAGACTACTTTCTTTCCTCTTCCTGCTGCAGGGCCAGCCCTAGAGATTTCGGCTTCCCTGGCAAAACTGAAATTCAGAGTTCTTGAGCAGCTCCTTTTCAATTTTGAGAAACTCCGTTGTCTAGAAGTAACGGTGATGGGAACGTTAACAGTATTCGTAATGCCATGCATAAAGGCGCAATTCAGATACTAGTGATAAATTTAAGAACTGCAAGAGGGAAGTTTTGTCAGCAACGATGAAACTATTCATATTTCATCAGCCAGTGTTTTTAAATTTAAAAAGAAAATGAATGTAAATTACGTATTAAGATAATGTTTGCGGACTATGTCAGTGATTTGTGCACCCCTGAATCGTTGCGCCCCGAGCAGTCCAGTTGCCCTGCACTGGGGCCACCCATATCACCTGTTGCAATTCTAATCTAGAGGCAGAAGCCTAAATGCCAGGACACCGCGGCTGCTATGAGGATCTCAAAGAAACCTTATTATTCCGATTTCTGAGTTGCCGAGGATTACTAGAATTGGGAAAAGCCTCCTCTTGTAGATTGTTCTACAATCTCGACATCCTAGGGACAACGGAGCGGTCGTATTGGCCAGTTCTGAATGCACGAAGTTCGAAATGGTTAGGATGGGAAGCCGAAGTCGGGTCTGTCTGACAGACACATCGCGCGGCGGCATCATGGAGGAGAGCTCTGAGGAGAAGAGATAAAAGAAAGCTGGATCGCCGACGGCCCGCCGGTGCGAAAGGGTCCCGAGACTGTCTGCTAGAGAAAAGGAATCGATTAGTCGGACAGCCCTCCTCTGGACAGCATCGAGAATGACTAATGCAGTCGGGGCGGCATCACTCCCAAAGTGTGATCAATACTCGAGGCTGGACCTTGTATGGAGCGAGGTCATGTGGAGACAAGTACTTAGCCCCAAACAAATAGCCCTAGCTTTTTCCCAGCAGCTGCCGCTGTTAACGAAATGTGTTCGTGCCAGCTCAAGTCCTCGGTAACATGGACTTCGATTAGCCGAAATGCACCCTGCAGAAGATCGGCTTGTCGCTCTGAATTCCTGCGTGTAGAATACTGTCATTAGCAAAGCTATGAATTGGGTTGATCGTACAGGAAAGGAGGTGGTTAATATGTAAGAGGAACAGTGTCGGATCCACGACCAATCCCTGGGGAACACCCGCGTTGATGTTGTGGAATGAAGAGGAGAACCGGTCAATTACGACGGATATCTTGCGGCCAGAGAGAAAGTCAGGGACCCATTTTCAAATGTTCTCTGGGAGGCCATATGATGGAAGTTTGCATAAGACGGCAGCGTGCCACAGCCGATCAAATGCTTTCGTGATATCAACATGAGCCTCACCTATCACCATAATACTGATTTAGTTTACTTCACAATTGCGTGACGTGAGCTAGGAGATCGCCTGTGGGTAGCTGGTGCCGGAAACCATACTGCCCGTCGCTAATCAAGCCGTACCTAACATTCGAAGTAGTCCAGAAGTTCGCGATTTATGCACCTCTCCATCACCTTACTTATAACAGAAAGCAGAGCTAAGTGCTTGTAGTTGTAAGAGTCGGTCTGAGATCCCTTTTTTTTGTATTTGTTGGACTTGAGCAAATTTCCAGTTTTCTGGGAGAGTACCGGATTCGTAAGATATTTGGATGAGATGCGAAAGAACTGGAGCAAGCTCCGTTCCACACCTCTTCAATACAACGGCAGGAATCAAGTCCGGACCAATAGCTAGCATGCTATTGTCAACTGGCCATATGATCAATTGATTGATTCTGAGTAACTCTTAACGCATATTTCATTCGTCGGGTCTGCTGTAAGCTATGGAGTGATATAGGTGATACTGCGGTTGCTATACCTCTGTTACTAGGGTTGAATAGGTTAAACTTCAACATTATCGATGGACATCAGATGAGCAATTCGCGCATGGCGTAATGCGGAATGTTGACTGTGCTTGCAGGAAAAAAATGGCAATAAGTCATTGCATAAAATATACATAGATGTGAGACATGATAGACCATGAAGTCTAAGCACTACTTAATGTGATTCAAACTCACATCAAGTTAAGTATTCTAGCCTTTTTACGTACCAACCTATTGACGACAATCTACTCTTTGTTCTGTTGATCTTAGCCAGATCAAAACCCGTAATTTCGAAGTATTGCGATATAAATTACCGCTCTGCCTTCGTAGCTATTAATGGTGGGGTAGCGAAGCTGGGCAACTAGGCGGCCACCTTTGACCCTTTTGCCGACCCCTTAGTACCAAAACTGTACTATTCCAAGAGCCATCTTCTGGTAACTGACTCAGTAAACTAGCTCCAGCCATGAGATGTACCTATAGTGTATTTACACCCAAGATAGAATGGATGCGTGATTGCCAAAAGCAAGGACGGCGTACAGGGCTACCTCCGAATGATGGACTACCACCAACGTGTTGTAAAACAAAGATGACAGTATTTAACAGAAACAGAAACTTAACAAATTACTCAAATACACTTAACAACAACAACAGCAACAACCAAGCAAGTGAATACGAAAACACGAGCACGCAGTGATACACGCGACGGACGGTGGCCTGAGTGCAACTCTGCCTGCCCTGCCCCTGCCCCGCGCATTATTCCGCCAGGCGACCGCTTGAAATTTAATGGCGAATTGACCAATAAGAGGCGTTGTCCCCACCTGTTACCGAGAGATCACGCGCTAACTGTTATTATTTACATCTCATCTTGAATTTGGATTCAGTTTAGGTGTACCGTTAATATTGCCCTCACGTCCGTGATATAGACAACACGCAACACAACCTCCATAGCAAGGAATTAACTTCCGAGACGGAGATTCGTTCCCGCGAGCTCCAAATTGCTAGCTCGGCGCGCGCTAACCACCGAGCTACCCTAACTTCTTAGCTACTTTAACATAAAAAATAGGTTTCTCATACTACCTGATTGAGCCTAATAGAAACATAGTTGGATATTGTTTAACATTTATTGGACGCCCGGCAAGCTATCAATACCTAAGCTGAAGCTTCTGCAGCTGAAGTTTCCGAATAACCTAAGGAATTAACTGACCTACTTTACTATGTGTTGGCTTTGGAGCACTTGAGACTTGTGGATTAAATTACATTCCCCTTGAAGAAAACTGCTAAAATTGGATACGGTATATTTAAGTCGTAGGATATGTGAGATCGTATCGAGCTTTGGACGAAGTCCAGGCATGACCTTTGATGTAGATCTTATGCTACACTTTGCTAATCTTTGCCGGGGTGATTAAAATCAATGTACGTAGTGAATATAATAAACAAAATAATACTCAAATATACAGCATATTTTAAAAATACAAGACAACAGGTCAAAAATTGATCGAGCTGATTTTTTTGAATGATTCCTAGAATACTTCTTCGACGATTTTCGAGAAACGGTTCCGCTTCGAATATACAGGCTGAACAAAATGTTTGCCGAATATTGATTTTTATTCATAAAAAAATTCATGTGCAACTTTGGTCATCAAAAACCAAAAATGCAAGACTGTGATGACTCCGTTATAGACCACTGACGTCTTTAAAATACACCAGGATAATTTCTTATCGGGGTATACAGGGTCGGCAAAGAATCACGAGGGTTTCTTCTTTGTGGTGCAACAGCAGGGCCGGATGTTCCGTTGCGCAGTTTTCGTCCGCTGCGCAGGTGACGTCACTCCCCGAATGATTCTCATTAGGGGAGATATGATCATGTTCATTTTCACCGATAAGCGTTTATTTTTGCATTTACATAAAAGTTTTACGCAGAAGGAGTTCAAACTCATTTAATAAACTAGAAATTCAAAACTACTTCATGCGCATGTATTTTTATCAGGTTTATTATTCTGCTTTAGATGTTATTTTTAAACTGTAATATTCACATTATGCGTATTTTCAAATTTGCTATGCTTACAAATTAAGAATCATTGACTCACAAACTCACAAAGAATCAAAATTTTTGGGTCCAAAATAAATCTGTTTATTCATTACGCTCTAACCCAGTAACGGTCCTATGCCCTCCGGGGAGCGACACAAAAGCTCAGTAGGGTCCCCCTAAAAACCTAGAATAAGGCTGAGAGGGCCCCGTGTCAGAACGCATCGTGACTGTTATCGATGGACGGTCTTGGTTTCATAAATATTATAATATGCTTTTTTTCAGATAAGACAAAAAATATGTTCCATTGTCTCATTCTTACATGAGTAATATGGTGTTTGAATAGATAAGAAACCGGTGCGTGCTCTTGTTTCTTCTTGGATTTTTCTTTAAAGTTACTTAATATTCCCAATTTCTGTTTATAAGAAAATCTCTGGAAGTATGTCAATGCCTTCAACAGCATTTGTATCGTCTGTGGTAAAATGTCTTTTGAAGCCCAGAAGCGAACCATAAGCCCAGTTGTGAAGACAGCTTACTTAGATAGGTCGCCAGAATAAACCCTGCGCCTCAAATGCTTCCTGTAACTCTTGCTCGGTCATGTAGACGATTGTTATTTCGGCTTAACGTCCTGCTTGAATCAAGGTTGGTCAACAAAAAAGAGGGTACCAATAGAGTATCTCTGTGTTCGATCACACTCCTCATTCGGTTTATCTGTCATTCCAAATTATGAAATTGAGAAGGATGATGCCGGACGATACCAAGAAGAAGAAGCAGTTGCTAGGTCTGGGAATTCCCGTAATCTAGTTTTTGAGGCAGAATATTGGAGCGAGCTCCAGATACTGAATCAGAGAGAATTGAGTAACCTCATGAGAGATCTTGACTTACTGAAGAAGAAAACAGCTTTATGGATCAAGACTAAAGCAATGGCGTGTAGTCCAATCTCCAACCAGGACTTAATATCACAAAATACAGGACCGTGCGCTTGATGAAATATTAGAGGGAAAAGAAAATGCAGAATGGGAATCCTTTAAAGGTGTGGTACGAGGATTTCTAAGCAACCAAAGAGATGACAACTTCTAACAGTTAACTGTTAACTCCAACAAAGGTACGATGAACCTGGATGCAATGTATCTGTACAATTTCTTTCCTCTAATTTCATCTTGATTTGTTTTCTTAAAACTGGAGCTGTAAGTGATGAGGATGGTGGATGATTCCATCAATATATATCTGGAATGGAACGCAGATATTAGGGCCGTTGGGACGAGTCATTGCTCGCCGACTACTGCTGAACTCTTATAGAAGATGCTACGGATTCGACGTAGAAAAGGCAGTTCAGAAGCAAACGTCCATATTTTTCAGCAGCAGCAGAAAAAAATAGACTGCGAGGAGGGTATTAAATAAGGCAGGGAGCAGCGAATAATAGAGTGCATCTGCGGTCTTGGTCGCCATGAAATTAAAGACTATGAATATATTCTGCATACTTGTTCGAGAATAAAATCTTAATTGACGATTGACAATTAGGACAACATAGGTCCGATTATTCAAATAACGTGCTGTATTTTTGGAAATCACTTATTTTAGTAATAATTTATAACTACAATTTATGAACATCTAGATTAGTGATGCATAAGATTACAAAGCAAATTTTGCACTCCTATAAAGCATACACTCATTTAGCTGTTATTCGCATTATTTATTATTTATAAATCAATAACAGGCACTTTCATAGATCTAAGGCCAGTGATCGAATGTTGAATTACATTTATAGGATTGGCGATTTCTTCTTAATTTTGTTAGCAATTATGCTTCACATCTGCTTTTTGTATATTACTGGTAGGAAACCGCTACAATAGTCGGGTCCGGTTGTTATGATTTATCACGGTAAGTAGGTTATGTCAAACCAAACTGCGCAATCACCAGATTAGTGTTTTCTTATAGGTACTAAAGCTTAGCTTAGAACGATAAAACAAAAGATTTCTGCAAGCGGATTAGTGTACTTAAATGCAATAACTAGCACTTCTATAAAATAAGTAACATTGCCTGGTCTGAGGCACTAAACTCATTTTACAGAATTTTATTTTTCCCCAGATCCTGTATTCTTGACTCTTTAGTTAAAGAGGGCAGCATTATTGGACCGTAGCAATTATCAGATTATTTGTTAACATTTGGAGAAAACGGTCAACATATGGACATTAGTCAAGAAAGCAAGAGACAACCCAAAGCTGGATAAGAATGTAAAAGATATTTCAGTATGGTATTCCATGATGACCGCTCAACAATGGGCTAACAAAGAATTAGTGGACCCCAGCATAATGTACTGCAGCATGGTGTCAAGGTCTAAAGGCAGCAAGCAAGCTCAACAGGCATCCGTTGGTATGACTCACCCTCTCCTCGGAGTAGTTCCTGCTCTCCAGGATATACGTATTCTCGCCGTATGCGCTTCCCGCAGGGACCATGGTGTCGCCGCCCCTATTCAGGGGCAGTTAGGGACTGGAAGAGGGAGGTCGCCGGAAGCAGAAATGGTACATCGCCGCGCACAAACTGGGTGACAGTTAAAGGGAGTCTGGTGGTGAATGGACACCCTACTTACGCTGATGCCCGCTCTACTGGGTTGCCCCGGATCGATCCGGAGGAATCATGCGCCTGGATCCAGGAGACAGCATATAATATACAACACAGCAATGTGACTTCCGAGAATACGAGGGGTTCGCTCATCGCATAATGCGCATTCGTTTTACGAGGGTTGATCCCTATGCTCCCCCACTAATAGCATGCAGAGAAGGGGATTTGATCAATGTTGTCGACAGTAGATCAAATAATCTTCGTGGGCCATGTTTGCTAAATGTTAAGCTTATATGAGATGTTACTGTGGGAAAAAGGACATAAGTCAATTTTTTCGATTGATTATATTTTTACATATTCGTTGATAGGACGGTTATAAGAACAATTCAGTAAAATTGTATAAGTAGATGTATGAGAGAAACATAATTAAAATCACAATCAAAACTGAGACTAGGATGAAATTTGTCTAATTTCCTTGATAAAAAAGCCTGAGGTTGATTTTATATAACTTTGTCCTTTTGTTGCAGTAGAAATTGATGCAAAAAATGGCTCTTTTGCAGGCTGGTCCTGCACTTTTTACGCAACGCTATCATAAATCCATAAAGGATTACATTCGGCACAAGTAAGTCCGTCTCAGAAGAAACTTGGCTATGAACATGTCAGTCGAACAGTGTCATTCAAGTAGTCAATAGTCTACAAATTTGACAACATTACGATATAGCCTACCGCCTCCAGGCAAAATCGAGGAAACTGCATTACCGGCCTCGCGTCTCGTGATGCTTGACGGGATTCTCTATATTCATCTAAAAAAAATGTCAAATATGGCGTTTGTTTTGGTTAACATCCAGCTTATCAACGCTGATGATTTTGGAGATATTTCGTTAGAAATGTGTACATATAAAATATAAAGCAACACTATCAGTAGCTGTGGTAGTATACGTGATATGTATTATGACTATTGTGGAACATGCAGAAGTTCAGGAGACTCTGTCATAAAGTGCTACAGGTAGGCTGTGAACTTAACAAGAGGCGTGATGTAGTTGATAGATTATTTAAAATTACATATCTGGAATCAGCATCTTTATAACCCTTGTAGTTGGCACCGTTATATAAGGACGAAAGCTTTTTTATAATAAATAACACATGTAATATTGGCAGAGTACAGCCTTGAAGCCGTAAGTTGTATAAATCAAAATTCTGCCCATTCAGGCCAACAAATTAAAGGCATAGGACTGGGCAAACTAATTAAAAGTCACTAGCTCATTCAAAAAAATGTATATTTTACATACACACTCTGTATTATGTCAGAATTATTATGAAGCAGCAATTCAATGAAGTGAGACACCTGTGTCTTGCCACACAACACAACATGAATTTGGAATAAATCTATCTATAATGTTATGTAATACAATTTTCATTCCATAGTCAAATAAGATATTCACATCATGAGATTAATTTTTGAAAAGAAATTTATTTTGTGCATCATGATTAGTATTCGATTTTAATATTCTGAAACTTGTTTTCAGCAAATATGTTGAAAGAGACATTACCCTTATTTGGGATATTTTATTAATATAAATTCCTGAAATAATCCATCAATATCGGAATTATCATTTTCTGCAGATACCAAATTATCAACAAACAAGATCCCCGGCACATTCCTAGCATTTCTCATTCCAGGCGCATCTTCGACATTCTTTCCATAGTTCTTCCCGATCTCCGGGCAAGTAGGCGACGCAACCTCAGACAAACACCAACGGTGTTGGCATCGTTTAACGTGCAACCCCCACTTCTTCAGTCTTATATGTTTTGTGGTTATCCCTAAGCATTCGAAGCAGACAGACATACGCTCGTTAAGTTGTCCGGCAAGCGTATATCGAAAACATTTCTTCTATCACTCTTCAAGTTTTAAGGGAAATGTCCGGGAAATCATTTTTTTATACTCCAACTACCACGAAGGCCTAAGCACCCATTGTGTACCGTGGGGCTATACACATTCTGGCTCCGCCTACGAGAACCGCCGGGTGGTACCTCCTCGTTCGACAGTCAGAGACCATCTACCTACGGACAATCACAACATCCATATCCAAGAGAAAAATTTCTCCTGGGACGGGACTCGAACCCGCACAGCGCACTGCGACTAATCAGGAGACCGAAGAGTCTACTACTGCGGCCATCGCTGCTGCCTAAATTTGTTACGTGAAATATGTACAATAGGTTCGTAGAATTACCGAGGCTCGGAGCATATAAATATACTAACATCAAAAAATTGATATTGGCCCTCTCCCACCCTTTACAACCCCGATTTTTCAACTCCTACAAAAAGTTTTCTGAAAATGGTCAGGAGGTTCTGAAACGGCAAAAAACAAGGTTTGGGGGATTTTTATTTTGTTTTCGTGTTTTTGACCCTAGCGCCGCCGCAACTGAACCGATTTTGGAAAACTATACAGTTTTTTCGTCCCTGGGTAGTAACCTTTTGTGAAAACTTCATCAAAATCCAAGTGGTAGGGGAAAGTGGGGTTATTGGGAACACATAATTTAAAACACAAAAAAAATAATAAAAAAGCGTTACAAATGTAATCAAAATTTATTGCAATAGTAAGTTTGGTGATTAACTTACAAATTAACGATACTCAAATGCTTCAAAACAAAGTACACAATAAAAAAAATAGAAAATAAAAATTACTGTCATTCCTTTTTACCCGATATGGGGTGGGGTAATTGAGATCAGTCCGTGGAGGAAATAGGAAGGATATAAGGTAATTGGAAGTGACATAGTTACATTCTTATGAATACTACAATTACTTGCATAAATCACCGCAGATTATACAGTAATAAACTTCTTTATTTTCATTGTCTTCTAAGTCTTTCGTCAAATTTTTCACTCCCTTGCCTTTAACTTGTGCTTTCATTTACTAAGCTTTATGTCTTTCTGATTTTTTTATTGCAACTTTTTCTTTTTTGATTGTCCTCTCAATTTGTCTTTTCTGTTTTTCCTCTAATTGATATTTAATAGGTATACTGAAAAAAATTTGGGAATGCTTATTTCGGCGCTTGGAAGACGTTGCTGTTCAAGGAACGACAGGTATCCAGGGTGGCCCATAAGTCCTTTGAGCTGGAAAAAAAGGAATAAAACCAAACTAGTTACATTATGAAGAATTATTATATTTTGTTATCATCTTTATTGAATGGGAATTAAGTTTTAAAAATCACATCGTCTAAATGCAATCCATTACGATCACGGCACTCATATAAACGACGTCTAAAATTGTCGATGACTGCGCGGCAAGTCAACACTGTAATGCTTGCCATTTCTCTTCGGATATTGATTTCATCAAGAGGCGTAGAGGTGGATAAAGTAACATCTAAATCAGTTTCGATTCTAGGAATCGATGTATCATTTTAAGTAGGTGTTTGAATGGCACTAGGATGAATGTGTCTGTTCAAACTAGGTTCGGTTGTAGGTCCTGATTCTTGAGTCTGACTGACGTCAAAAACATTTCGTGATAAGTTTTCGAAGCAGTCTTTGAATTTATTTGGATCAATAGGATAAATTCCAGCCACCCCAAAATCCACTGACGGCCTTGCTTATGTTAGCTGTTTCGTTGTGAATAATTCTCCAACCTCGTATTGGGTTATTCGTTTTCCAGGATTGTTAACCATATAGAATTCACATTGCCGATTGCATGCATTCTTTATTGAACTGAAGACAATCAAATCCAGTGACTGCATTTTGTGAGATACATGAGGTGGCAAGGAAATAACATGCAGGTTGTATTCTCGAAAAAGCTGGTATGCTCCAACGCTAATATGACTCTCGTGATTATCGAGTACAATTAACACTGGATCTTCTTTTGTTGGTCTAACAAAAGAAATGAAGTGGTGCAGATAATGAACAAATATTGACTCATTTATCCAACCAGAATCAGAAACTGTAGCAATCATATCTCTATTACAGCCCTTCAGTAATAGCTCGCTCAATCTTTTTCTTTTGAAGATGAACATAGGGGGTACATATGTACCATTGGCGCTAGCAGCACAAACAATGGTTGTTGTAACTCCGCGCTCTCCACTTGTCGCTTTTGCTACTTTTTTTAAGCCTTTTGGAGCTAAAATTTTAGAATTTTTGTGAACAGTGCTAAAGCCTGTTTCGTGAATATTAAAAATTCGATGGATAGAAAAATTGTGTCTTGTTTGCAGGGCTTCTAGTTGCTCAAGAAATAGTTTCACTTCAGTGGCATTAAAGGCGGTTTTATTCTGTTAAGCGAAGTAGCTTCTGGAGTTCGTAGACAGATGGAAGGATGTCTAGACAAGAAGGAATAATACCAGTCTTTGCCTGCTAATTGAAATTCTTTGTTGAATCCGTGATTTAATTTGTTAGCTTCAGCAAATCTATAAGCAATACTTCGGAGTGATTTTGGGGTTATGCCATAAAAAGTCTTGCAGCAACCGATTATGTATCTTTCTAACTGGTCTTCTTGATCTTGATTAAATACAGAGTACCGACCTTTATTGGCAACTTCAATGTTTCTGCTTTTACTTGCTCAAATAATGTAGTTTTAGGTACCGAATGGTAGCAGCTTCACCTAGAGTGCTCCTTTTGCTCCTTCAGCTGCACGACGAAGATCCTCAATGTCGTATTTGGGCGTGGTTTTTCTTACGTAATTTCGAGGCATCTAAAACAAGTATCTAATATTAGAACAGTATTACATGATCAACCAGCTAATAGGGGTAATTACGAACGTTCCCACTTACCCTCTTGTCTTCGTTCCCAATTACCCGAAGTAGTCAGTTCAAATCAAAATGGCCGCTACACAATACAGAATAACTTTTAACCTTGAAACTAAGTGGAGTCTATTAGCAAGTACTACATGCAAGATGGTAACAGAATAATGATGTCAATCAATACCTAAATCTCAATACACTATCGATCACCCCATACGACGAAAATTATAACAAAATTACAAAATATTTTGTCAGACTCACCGTGACAACATGCGCGCAACCTCTCACTTACACCTTTCGGGGCTTACTAAGCGCCGCTTGACTCGTTTATTCAACTTGTGCTCGACGCAGTAGTGCGGAGGGAAGTACCTGATACGTAGCTGTTCCCATTTACCCGCTGTTCCCAGTTACCACACTTTCCCCTATCTCCTAAGTTATAGACGGGCCAAGGATTAGCGGACAGACAGACAGACGGACATTAGATCTAAAAAACATAATATCTCATTTTAGAATTTGTTTACGATAGCAATACTTCCCCGCCAATTGGCGTAGGAAGTAAAAGGATATGGCGCCCACTAAAGTTGTTTAAAATATTGTGGCGTTTATAGGAGGGTATGCAGATTCATGTTATACAGACGAATGTGATTTTACACCTGTAACAGTGTGGATAGACCAAAACAGAACTGCTTGATATGGTGTTGCAAAATTAGCATGCAGAATTATAGAGACATTCAGGCAAATTTAAAGTTGCGTTTAAAGAGAAATGTTGGGTCAGTTGACAAGTGGTGTATTGCTAAATTAGGATAACGCTTCTATCCATTGATACGGCTGCCAAGCAATCTATGAGTGGATAGATTACCCACATTATCCGCAACTCCTGGTCTCCAGTAACTTAATGATATTACCAAAATTGAAACAATATTTATCGGAAACCAAAAAGTTTACTGGGAAGCTACTGAAATGTAGGAGAGCCGCCTAAGCAAGAGCATTGATGGTAGAAGGGATTGAACTAAAAAATAATAAATTATATGTATCTGTATTGCAAGGTGGCCAGGAGTTGTGCATATGAGATCAACCCTCATATTATGCAGAGAGTCCCGGTAGCCCATATTCGCTTCGGCTGCCGAGATCTGACTATATGGTTTTCGTTGAATAGCTTTTGAACGACTCTGCGCCATATTTCAACGGAATTTTTTGAGCGAAGTACAAAAATGGGGCATATAGACGCAATAATTATTTAAGACTGTATAGTAATGGCTGACCGATGATACGTCTGGAAAGTCTAATAATTAATCTTTAAAATGTACTTTTGTCTGACGTCGAATTAAATGAGTATTTGCCAAATACACTTTTAACAATTATAGTACGGTCTTATCCAGTGCATTGAGCTATGGTTTTCAAAATATACTAGCTTTGGTAATGGATTCCTAATTACTAATCAGCGATTCGTAGGGTTATCACGTAAAAAACCTATATGATGTCAAAAAGACCTACAAAATGTCAACTTGCTAGCTGGATAGTTCCTAGAGTGCAAATTATTCATTCCGCTATTGCTCGCTATGAACGCTGTGAGCATCACCTAAAGCGTGATCTGAGGGAAAATAACTCAACAACGCGCTCAATGACCAGCTGCAAGTCAGTTCCCCAGCAGGCTTTGTTCGTTGCAGAATACCGAGATAGTCTTTAGTGTATATCTCCGAGAAGATGTGACAGAAAGAAGATGGGTTTGGCAGCAGAGTAGCAAGATCTGGATCATTGTTTGTTTCAGTCTGCGTATCTATAAAATCAGTGATATGTGAGGAAATTATTACTGAATATGCTGCGCACGAAAAATATTTATTAGCTGTACCAGACGGGTTATTCGTTTTATGTGATGTTGTGATTTTCCGTAGGTGGTAGACGGTCTCTGACTGTCGAACGCGGAGCTACCACCCGACGGATCTCGTAGGCGGAGCCAGAATGTGTGCATGTTGCATGCACACGTGTTCCCTTGCCAGAGTCCGTGTGGCGTTCCCCCTTTCCCCTGTATTTCCCTGTAACCCCACGGTACCCAATGGGTGTTTAGGCCTTAGGCCTCCGTGTTAGTTGGAGTATAAGAAAAATGTAACGTCTAATAAGTTTTTCACGTTTGATTAATATGCCTGTCTGAAGCATAATTTTCTCACCTGTTAGTTATAATATACTTCACCAACTTTTTAAATTCAGCAAATGTGCATATGTAATTTCCAGAATGAATGAAAAAAGTTCATGCGAAAATAAGATCTTCCTTTGAATACATCTCAAGTAAGTGTATTTGAGACAAGAAATCTATGGAATTATCATCAACACAAATTATTAGCACACAAATCCTCACTATGCACCTATACCCTACCATGTCCTTCCAGCTATAGTATACAACTTACAGCTTAGACCTCCAATAACCATAACAAGTTAAGTTGAAAACGTGTACTCCGTGGGTGACTACACAGCGTCAGCCGCACGACATGATTGCGCATGATAGCGTCTCGCAGAGTGCGCTCTATTTCTCGAAGTCATACAAAGTCTATAATTCTTGATAATTTTGGGACACCATACGTAGAAGTTCTCCAAACTGTTGATTTTTAAGCAGTTGTGCTGCTATATTATACAAGATATGCTGTTCAGCGAGTACGAGGAGTGTGGGAGATGTGCCGTCGATGCGGTGAATGGTGGAGAGGGGATGATTCATCTCACTTCAAAGGGGTAATTATACAGACCGCATATATTAAATAAGGAAAAGTGGGATAACGGATATTGACTCTACTGGCATTATCATATTATTTTTTAACAGCTGTTTCCCTATTATGTGGCTACATATAGAAGTTTTCAAAAACTGTTTTATCTCTGCCCAAGAAGGATGCGAAACTTTATATTTTTTCGACTTGGAAATATGGATGCTAGTAGTAAGAATTGCGACGTGTAATAAGTAGATACCCTCTTTAGTGGGGTCAAAATTTTGGTGTCCTCTAAAAAAGGAGATACGTCTCGAAATGACTTTCACATACACACTTCGTATCTATTAAATGAAACAACAACCGAAACATCAGTAAACTAGTTGTTCAAAATATCTGCCTTCATTTATGACCTAAGCGATACAAAAATTTGGAACATTCGCATTTGTCAAAGGATCATACGAATTAAGAAATGAAAAAACGGTTGAATGCTGGCTAAGAAGATCCGGAACTTAAAAAAGCTTCAACATTGAGGTGTAAAAATCTGATTTTGACAAGATTAAAAAAACTAGGAATTTGCACAAAGTACAAAAAAACATAAAAACATTTTGAAGCAACTTTTTTTCAGCTTTCTAAAAAATTAATGAATTCAAGAAATAAGTATGAGTTGTGTTCAATAAATTGTATGATGCTTACAAAAATTGATTGTGTATGGTTAAAGAAACTTGTAACGTGCAAAACGTAGAATGAGGTTTCTCGACTGTCGAAAGTGATCAAAAGGTTCAAAAGCGCATAAAAATAAAGTGATTTGTAGAAAGAACAACTCTAAGCAGAGGTTGTGGAAAATTAGCAAAATTCTATTTTGCTATTTACTTCTCCACGAATTCTTTGTTTCTGAAAGAAAAATGTAATTTACAACCTCAATATTTTTCCAAAATCGATGCAAATACCTTCAAAAGCTTTCAAAAGACAAATTATTGTAATATATCCCTCACTCCGGGCCTGTGCTCATTTTTTTACCACCACCGTCGCCAACTTCGACATGTGATGCGTACTAACCACTTTAGCTGTGTCGCCAGTTGACTTTCCAAATTTGGATTTCGAAGCTGATGCGGAAAGTAGTGGTTACCTACTGGCAGTAAATCTGAAGTAGCGGTCACTGAACAGGTACATTATGAGCGTTTCGCGAGCAAATCTGAGTTCAAGTCTACATAATAGCAAAAATATAACCTAGATTTCGATGTTTGGCAACCTAGAAAATTGACATATCGGACAGCAAACCTCTTTCTATAAGCTTTTTCGTTTTTGTGCGATAATTTCAAATACTGAACAATGTACGATACCAAGTGTACGATAATAGCTGAATATACGATAATTTTGCGAATGAGTTATTTTACTCCCACATTTTGGAATGTGTTGAATGAATCCTAAAATTACGTTGTCATAATATCTCTCCTTCCGTCCAATCACAATTAATTGTCTAGTCTCTTCTCGAAGTAGTGTTACGCCTACATCCCCTCTCGATCTTCAATCAACACCAACCAACGCCTAGTTAGAAGGAACCAGTCAAGCATTCCTTTGATTCCTAATTCTCATAGTCCATAGTGAGGATCAAAGTATACTTGACGTAAGTCAATTTTTAACAGTTCTGTCATTAAATTCGTATATTTAACCCTACTGAGCGAGGGCCGTGGCAAATGCTTGTTCCGGAAGTTGTTGTATCCAGTATACAACTTCTTCCCGTCCAAGTGATTCTACACGCGTTAAGGAATACCTCAGTACCGATTGCCGGGTGGCGGTACAAGTCCGCCAACGGGCCACTTTAGGTCTACTTAATATCACTAACACGTAAAAAAAGGTGGTAGACAAGGACCAGTCGACCGAGGGGGTACCACCCGCTAGCTTTTCCCAGGGTGTCTTATAAATGTCCGCATGTTTCCACACCTAAGCTATGCAGTCGGTTCCAAAACAAAGAAATTAATGATGATGGATCCTTCGAGCACTAAGAACTCCGGACGTAAACTCACTCCACTCTCGGAATGTCCGGGTGGAAGGTGGGCTCGAGGGAACAACATCGAAGATAAAATTTGTTTTTCGAACATCTGCGGGATTAACATCAACATTGATGCTGTTCATCACTACCTGAAATCCAATCGTCCCGCCGTGCTTTTCTTGGCGGAGACAAAAATCTCAGAGACTGCACCGATTAACCATCTCAACTTCCCAAACTACGAGGTGCACTCCAATCTGAGAAAGAACGGGGGAGTTGTGGCTTTTGTCCGCAGCAATCTTTCCTGCTCCAGGGATCTTTCTTTGGAATCAGACCGGAAGGACATTCTGTGGCTTCGCCTCAACTCCAAAACATCACCCAAATTTATTTGCTGCCTTTATCGCTCTCCCTCGAACCACAACTGGGATGACCTACTCGAATACCTCGCCGTCCAGATCGACTTCCTGAACATCAATCATCCCGCTTCAGAGGTAGTTCTTCTCGGTGATTTCAATGCCCATATTGACCTTTTTTGGGCTCAAAAAAGACCGATGCAGCAGGTCGTGCAGTCGAAGCGTTCGCTCTTCGGCATGACCCAACTGGTGACGACCCCTACTTTTTTCCCCCGCGTCTCATCACACGCCAGTAGCCTGCTGGATCTCTTCCTCACCACAGCACTGCTGTCCTGTTCCCCCTGGGTAACTCAGACCACGGTGTTGTGGAGGTTAGGTTTCGGTCAGAAGCCGCTGTGGCAGCAGAAACTCGTACAGGCCGCAAAACTTGGCATTACGGACATGCCGACTGGGAGGGGCTCAGAGACTTCTTCTCTAGCTTTCCTTGGAGAGATGTCTGTTTCACTGACGCGGATGCGTCGACTGTCTGTTCTTCGATAACCGAAATTATCCACGTCGGAATGGAGGAATACATCCCTCACACAGTGAAAGTTCCTAAACCAGGGTCCAACGGCTGGTTTAACAAATCGTGTCACACTGCTCGCCAGCAGAATATCAAGGCACACAGAACCTACTTACAAAACCCCACAGTAGAGAACAGACAAGCCGACGCGGAGTCCAGAAACAAATATAACGAAGCGGTTCGCAATGCCAAAAACCAGCACGATATAAAAGTTAGGCACAGGGTAGTGTCGCAGCGCAATGGCAGTCGGTCTTTCTGGACGCTGGCCAAGCAGATTGAAAAGAACTTCTCACACAGTAGCCTTCCACCACTTACGTGTCAGGATGGAACTATTGTATTCGACTCAAAGGCCAAGGCGGAAGTGCTAGCCAAGATCTTTGCTGCCAACTCCACAATGGACGTCCCACCAACGCCCAAGTGCCGTCAATTCAAAGGGTTCCCCACACTATGCGGGAGGTAACATTCAGGCATAAGACCGTAAGACGAGTGCTCTTGTCGCTCGACATCAACAAAGCTTCTGGTCCGGACTTGATTCCTGCCATTGTACTGAAGAGATGTGCAGCGGAGCTTGCTCCAGTTCTTTCGCGTCTCTTCCAGATATCTTATAAATCCGGCACCTTCCCAGAAAACTGGAAATTTGCTCATGTCCAGCCCATCCCAAAAAAGGGTCTAAGACCGACCCTTACAACTACAGGCCCATAGCTCTGCTTTCTGTTATAAGTAAAGTCATGGAGAGGTGCATAAATCGCGAGCTTCTGGACTACCTCGAACGTCACAGCTTCATTAGCGACAGGCAGTACAGTTTCCGGCACCAACGATCCACAGGGGACCTCCTAGCTTACGTCACGCAATTGTGGAGTAAACTCATCCAGTTTCATGGTGAGGCTCATGTCGATGCTCTTGATATCACGAAAGCGTTCGATCAACTGTGGCACGCTGCCCTCTTAAGCAAACTTCCATCCTATGGCCTCCCAGAAAAGCTTTGCAGATGGGTGGCTGACTTTATCTCTGGCCGCAAGATATCCGTCGTAACTGACGGATTCTCCTCTTTATCCCACAACGACAACACGGGTGTTCCCCAGGGATCGGTCTTGGCTCCAACAGTGTTTCTCTTACATATCAACGACCTCCTTTCCTGCACGACCAACCCAATCCACAGCTTCGCTGATGACAGCACTCTGCATGCAGGAATTCAGTGTGACAAGCCGATATCTGCCGCTGAGCTGGAAAAAAGAAGACTAGTGGCGACTTCTTCTCTGACAAGAGACCTGGAGGCTATCACTGCTTGGGGACGCAACAATCTTGTACAGTTCAATGCTTCCAAAACACAGTACTGTACGTTGACGAACAAAAAGCGTCCTACCGCTCATACAGTTTCGATGGACGGCCGAGTTCTACCAAAGAGCCATTCATTTCGGCTGGTCGGAGTCCAGATCACCGAGGACCTGATCTGGCACGAACACATCTCGTCAATAGCTGCAGCTGCTGGGAAAAAGCTAGGCTATTTTTTTAGGGCTAAGAAGTACTTTTCTCCGCATGACCTTCTCACTCTATACAAGGCCAAGCCTCGAGTATTGCTCACACGTTTGGGGTGCTGCCGCCTCGACTACATTGTCCATGCTCGATGCTGTCCAGAGGAGGGCGGTCCGACTGATCGATGACTCTTCTCTAACAGACAGTCTCGGGACTCTTTCGTGCCGGCGGGCCGTCGGCGATCTAGCTCTTTTCTATCACTACACCAACGGGCTTTGCTCCTCAGAGCTCTCTGCCCTGATGCCGCCGCGCGATGTGCCTGCCAGACAGACACGCCTGACTTCGGCGTCCCATCCTAACCGTGTCAAACTTCCTACATCCAGAACTGGCGGATACGACCGCTCCTTTGTCCCGAGGGTGTCTAGATTGTGGAACAATCTACAAAAGGAAGCTTTTCCCAGTTCTACAAACCTTAGGCAGTTTAAAAATCGTATTAACAAAATTTCTTTGGGATCATCATAGCAGCCGCGGTGTTCCGGCATTTAGGCTTCTGCCTGAGCGGCTGTTTCGACATAAAAAAAATAAAATCTAGTGTTATTTTTCGAAAGTTCGACTGTTCGCTAGACGATTTCATAGTACTTCTTACACAATTTACAAAGAGCAGCACAAGCCTAATCTATTCCAATGCAAGGGAAGCCTCGTGCACTGTATACGATAATTTGGACAATGATTTTTCGTGAAATATCTGGCAACGACGCTGCGAGTATGCGTCGAGTATTTCCGTTGACGGTTGTTGACTTCAAATAGGTTAACTTCGATTGAAAAAATAAACAAATAAGAAATCTACAAATCCCTCTATGACCATTTCTGGTGCAGTTGAAAATTGAAGTAGTTTCCAAATTTCAAATTAACATAGAAGCAATTAGAAGTGCCGGAACCGTACAACGGAAATTCAGAAACAATGACGAAGAAACGCAGATTGTCAGGATCAAGTCCTGTAAAAATGGAAATCAAAGAAGAGAATACCATGGGAATGGACTATCTTATGGCCAAAGGACGGCTAAAGGGGGTGTTGAAACAACTTACAGAACATTCTTCTGATGAAGATAGTGATTCTTCATCAGATAGGAGATCTTCAAGGTTTGTGTAGCCGTCTGTGTTAGTGCCAATTTCACAACTTTAAAAACGAATAGGGACTCATTAAAGCATAAGTATTTTCAAACCTGTCTTTTAAATTTTGCACAATTAGTGCCAGCATAAAATGAAGGGAGCTACGTTCTACAGTTACCAATCAATATAGGAAAAAACTACATTTCGACTTTGATCCATTAATTAGAATGTTTCTGCATCAATTACCAAATCGGTCTATTGAATGTAAGTATATTTTATTTGAAGTCAATACATCCTGAATAGTGGGTTTCCATTTGAAAAAAATGACTTGGCATTTATACAATTTAATTTTCATGCAATTTTTATGGTTATTAATTATCTGAATATCACATGAAGCCTACTAAAGTAGACTGCCTTCTACAAGGAAGCAGTTACAAATCATTTGAGAAAGAGAACAATTTAAAGCTTTTACAGACCAGCATTTTAATTCCTCAAAAATAGTTAAAAGCATAAATATTACATACATTTTTTTGTCTACTTCATCAGTTCCTTAGTTCTAGTTTAATTATGTACTTATTTGGGCGTTTCCCCCAGTGGTTAAGTAGAGTAGATATTAGCTAGACTTTGCCACTGGTAATGAATTTTTATTATCATAATTTCTTTATCTATAAAAAACAATAAAGACAGTTTATTATTATTATTTTTATTGTTAAGATGATGAGATTATAATAATAGGGGATTTGAAAATATTGACTTGGCATTTTTTACAATTAAGTTTTCATCAGATTTTGTTGACCCTGTGTTATTAATTATGAAGCCTACTCAGCAGACAAATATAGACATATATGAAAAATTTTTACAAAAAGGTATTTCTCATAAACAGTTAGAGTTAGGTATAGAATGTTATACATGGAGGTGTTTATAAATATGTGTTGATTTCAAAAATTGAAAAATACATAGAGTTACATTTAAAACAAGCAGATGGTTAGCTACAGTTATAACTTAACTAACTTCAAGTTTTCATACATGTTTAACCTTTTAGAGTACTCAATTGATGCAGTTCTACATGGGACACCCTGTATTTGTTATAGAAAACGAAGGCCGGGAGGGTTCCTCAACCATACCATCACACATATTTATGTATTATGAACCTGTTTTATCACACATCCCTTAACTTTTTTAACAATCAGTCGCTTCAGTTCAATGTTGGACACTCTGTATTTGTTACAGAAAACGAAAGGCTGAGAGGGTTCCTCAGCCATACCACCACACATATGTCATGAAGCTGTTTGATAGAAGTGTTGATTTGGCTAGATTTGAAGAAGATACTCCTCTGTATCCTATATGTAGGGCTTGGATGCAGAATCAGCCAAAAAATCCACAAACTGTGGTTAAGTAAGTACCAACATTTTCATTTTGTAATCTTCAGATTTGTATCTATCCTGTATGGTGTATAGTGGCATATCTGAAAAATCTATTGTCATATTATATGTGTGAAACCATTTTTGTGTGGATAAATATATTCTGCAAACTAACCTAACTTTGTATATTAGGCGAAGATTGTCCACACCAGAACCAGAAGACAAATCATGGAATGGAGATGATTCATTAACAGAAGTGACAAGATTACCAGCTCCATCTGGACCATTTGAAAAAAGGATTCCTCCCCCCTTGCCAGAACAACAACAGAACAAAGACAATATCAACCTGAATTATGTAAGCTGTTTTGCTCTTATTCATTTTTAATTTCCACACCTACTGGCGAGAAGTATTATAATCGTAAAAAAATTCGAAAATGAGATATGTTTTTTGGACCATGTCACTCAGATTTGGATGAAATTTTCACAAAAGGTTTCTACTATGCCAAAGGAGAAAGCTTTGTAGTTTTTGAAAACCAGCCCAGTAATGGTGTACGAAAAGGCCAAAAACGGTGTTTTTTTTTGTAGGGATTGAAAATTGGGGTAAGGCGTTGCCGTGGCTGGGGGATGGTTATCACAGTTTTTTGACGTTGGTATAAACATCTCTAACCCCAGTAATTATATACACATATTGCACATATTTCACTCAATCATAGATGTCCCCAAACATTAACCCTTAAAACTTAGAAATATCTCCAACAGTTGCGTGCCGATATGGCGACGTGGTCCAGCTAATGGTCGTGCGACGCAGTCGGCTTTCGCTTCCGTACTGCTGTGGGCTGTGTACTGTGAAAATCAGTATGGACATAGACGTGGGATAAGTCATAGCAATGATCATTTGCACTCAGGAATTTCTCTCAGGGGAAGGAGAAAGGTCATTTAATTTTTTGTTATACTTCATAGCCAACTTTTTTCTCAGAAGGGCTAACTTGTGCCAAATGTAATACTTTATGAACTGATATCAGTGGTGAGTGGGCAGTACAGTCAACTTACCTGACGCCATTTTTTAGTCAAGGCAAGGCAGTACATATTGATCAAATCCCTTTTATTAAATTGATTTGAATAAAATAATGTTTTTTTTTTATATCCACCTATGACCTTTTCCATTCCAGGATCAATGTGAACCCCCTGAAAAGGAAGTACTCATGCAAAATCATTTAGAAAGATGGTCAAAGGTAAAGAAGAAGTGGATTGAAACGGCTGCTAAAAATGAAGAAAGATATAGCAAAAGCTTGGAGATACTCAAGGCAATTTATATCAAGTAATAATTATGAATTTAATTTTGTTTAACATATTTTAATAAGTTTTTTGCTTTCAGTGCACAAGAGGTCACAGATTAGATGAGGTTTTATGCTCTTAGATTAGCATGTAATAACACCCCTTACAACAACATAATGTATAATTGAAAAATCCTATAAGCATCCATTGATATACACGGTGCATGAACCAATAAAATTTCTTGGGTAATTTACTGTTTAATGTTTTTTACTTACCCAGATGTTTTTTTTCGTTTTTGTATTTTTAGAAATAAAATGAATGAATGATCCGACAGTTATTTTTTTAATTTTTTCGAAACGCGCAATCTTTCGAATTTTACCTTCAATTTGCTATAAATAATTACTCTTGTGTTTTTCCTAGAGAGCATTGTTTTCGTAAAAATAAAAAACAAATTAGATAATCAAAGCTTTATTACTGTTTTTCACGCTAGTCGATGCTACAATATCTCCTTCATATCCTTGATCCAGTACATCCGTGGCCGAGGCATAGTAAGCCTACCAGGGGACGTGAAAGTTACCTTTACGATACCCAAAGGCAAAATTTAAAATTAATTTTCTCAATTTTTTTCAATGGTACTTATTTAGTGTTCCCTTGGAGTACGCATTAGGCCATTGTGTTTCACAAGAACTTAAAATGTGTTCAGGCATCGCCAAGATTTTCAGGTATAGTGGCATTAAAAAAGATTAGGAGTTTCAGCTTACAATTTCGGGTAAAAATACGGTGACGTGGAGCGGCGCCGGAAGGAGACGGAGTCCTGGAAAGGAGGGCAGTATAATATTCTACCTTGTTACCAAAAAAAACATTTTTGGGAGAAGCCAAGTTACAGAACAACATTTTAGGCATTGTGTCGCATACGCACACGTCTCAAAAGGGGCATTCCCCAAAATTGCTTGGGGTTATTTATCTATCTAAAAAAAATGTTGCATCGTGTCAAAAGTGATTTAATTCATATTTCATCAAACTGGCATAAGTATTAAAATATATACACACACAATAGGCTCTGTACTTGTAGGTGGTAAGGATTATATTGCGTTTCTTACATTTATCACAACAACGAATGTGACATGATACACTCATCGTAGCAGGCTGAAAATTTCAGAGTTTATTCTAAATGGATGGAAATAGTTTTTACAATAAAATGAATAATAAAATACAACCTCAATTTTTTTACCGCCCTTCAAAGTTGAGGTATGGAAGAGATTTTTTACGAAAAAATGAATTTAAGATTTTTTGCGTTGATTTCTAATAAGCTCTGTTAAAAAGTGACATAACCACTAAAACCAACCGTTTAGCTTATCTCAAAAAAAAATCACAGCCCTAAACCTAATGGTTTAGTTATAATTGTGATTGAAAGTTCATTATCCCGTTTTTATCGATATGTCATAATATTGCAAATATCTCCTGAACTATAAAATTTCGGACCACACACATAAAGGCTCATTCGAGAGGTTTTGAGGCTCTCTATCACCTAAGTTCCGTTGATCCACTACTAATTTTACACCCTGTATACTTGGTGAAATTAGAAGTGCTACACCCAGAAAAAATAATTTCCTCAACTTGTTTTTTTTGGCAACCAATGACTATATTTAAAGCATGCTGTGGCGACAATGTCAACGTTTTATCTTTGTTTTTGTTTACCTTTGTTAAAATGTTATCTCTTAGTTTTTGTGAAGAAAACAGTTTCTGAGAGCTGAGTAGACCGATATTTTTAGTTATTGCCATTTTATTTATTAGTGTTAAACATAACAAAATGCCTCGAGTTCGAAGTCGTCCAAATTATCGCCATGTAAGCGACTTGACAGCGAGATTATTGCTTAATCGAGATGTTTGTATGCACTGCAATGACGGTGCGTGTGTGTCGTGGGTGGATAGAAGAAGGTAGAGGAACACGAAGAAGGTCAACTGGTCCACCTAGGCGTACCACAGAGCGTCAAGATAGGCGCTTCAGACAACTAGCCCTTCGTGACCGTTTAGTTTAGACTTTAGTTTAGCCTTAGATCGCTGACCAATGGTTTGGAGAAGAAGGAAAACATGTTACTATGGGTACACTCTATCGCGGCATACGAGCCTTTGGACTTTTTTCATACCGTCCACGGTTAGTGCTTCCTCTGACTGCGGACTACTGTAGTCAACGTTTGAACTGAAGCAGAGAACGGCAACATTGCGAGGCAGAATGGCATAATGTCATCATCAGCGACGAATCGCGATTCTGTCAGGTACGCATGATGCTCGTTGAAGGGTAAGATGCCGTCGTGGAGAACGGCGTGATATTGAATTTGCTGTTGAGAGGCGTGTACACAGGACTGTTGGAGTAATGGTGTGGGGGGCTATTACCTATGGTAGCCCCTTCTTTTTGTTCAAGGCAATATGACTGCTGCGCGTTATGTTGATGATGTCCTACAAACCACTCTACTGCCGTATCTACAAGGCCGTCCACACATCCTTTTTCAGCAAGACAACGCACGTTCCCATATTTCTCGTGGTTCTACGAACTTTCTTCAAGAAGCAGGCGTTTAACGTTTAAGTCCTATCGACATGTGTGGGATATGATCGGGAGGAGACTATCCACTCTGCACTATCCGCCACAGACTCTGCCACAGCTAATCCACGAAGTTCGAGTTGCTGGGAATGAGGTGTCACAACCCGACATCGATCATCTCATTTTGTTGATGCCTAGACGTAATCAGTGGTGTATTCAGCTGCGGGGTCGCCCAACACATTATTAAAAAAAATTCTTATTATTTGTCAACAAAATTTCGTGATAATGTTGATTTAAAATTGTCAAAAAATTAAGTTGAAGAAATTATTTTTTCTACGTGTAACACTTCTAATGTCACTGAGTAAAACTAAATAACACCACAACTTTCTCAAAGTCCATAAACACACTTACCTAACAGCATGATAGAGTAGCTTGCTTTTAAGAAGATCGCCTTCGACCTAAAAGTTAAATAAGGATCAAAATTGCAGTACTGGTGCATTTTGCGCCAACCACAAGAAATTATCAGATAGCTTTTGAAATAAAAAAAACAACTTCAAGTCATTCATTTTATTTTGATTATGCTTACGTCTCAGATTAGATATACAAAAGAAACTATCCCGAAAGGCATCTGCTAAAAAAGCTGGTACCGTCGACATTCAACATAAATTAATATATCACTTAATTTCCTAGAATCGGACTTCACTTCTCTTTAAGAGAAAGCTGTAGTATCTCCTCCAACATTTTCTCCTCCTTCAATCGTTCCTCTTCTTCTCGCTGTCTCTCCCTCTCCTGTTCTTTTTGAGACAGCAGCAACGCCATATGCAGATCTGAGTCACTTTCGGGACTGGCGTTGTCTAACGCTTCTGGGTCGCAAGCGTTCTTCTGATAAAGCTCTAAGCTCGCTTGGATCGCTCTACACAAAGAAAATTTTGCACTAGCGGCTTGCAAGCTGCAGGTAAGTTTAGCAATGGTACAACTACACCAAAATGGTTTAGCTGGTTTTGTGGCATATTTTTGTACACCCGCAAAAAATTGCAACTAGCAGTTGCTGACACACTGAAAATCATACTAAGCACCAGTAGCTGAATTACCGGCAAACTACTACACGTTTTAGACGTCAGCTTCAGATTATCTGCCACTGTAGTTGGTCAGATGCAACTGCTGATACATAATACGAACGTGTGACCATGGAGCCTACATACCAGGAGAACCGGTGAAATGAGAAAAAAATGACCCCAAACCTTGGCGCCTGACTGAGGGCCCATTGTATCTGTTCTACTATTATTTATCATTCATAAAAATTAGGTTTTGTCAAAAAATCTGTTTTTCTTAATTTTTATGCAGGTATTTGTACCTGCAGATTGATGCATTTGGATAGTGTTCATGTCGTATCTGACGAAACACAGCGTTGCCAGATGGGTCGGACAGAATTTTCCCGGAACAAGCACAAAAAACCCTCAGAATTTCTACTTATTCAAAAAATATTCCCCAAATCAGAGTTAATTACTGGAAAGTAGTGGGTTTCGTTCAAAAAGCGGGGGGATCCTTTCTATCCCCGAAACGTGTGACATCCCCCAGAACATTCTATCGCCAAAAATTTCCCCAAGTAAAAATCCCCTAAGTTTGTGGAGGTCAATCCCCCAGTCGTCCAGTTTCGGGGTTGTTTCTAGAGCACAAGCAGTTTCTCCTGGAGTAGAGGCTCCATGGTGTGTGACAGTAACAGTTGCTACCTACTAGATTGGATTTTTTAAATGTACTCATATTTGTTCAATGCAAAAAAAGAAAATCCTTGATTAACCTGTATTCAAACCCTAACGGTATCATCTGTAACTAGACTTCTACACCAATATAACCTGACAAACGTAATAAACGTTTGCTATTCTGAAACCATTTCAGTATAGTTTAATACTAGATAAAATTAGCAATAGAGAAATATGATATATGTTTGGAGTTACCAGATATAAATGTATAAAAAACATAACAAAAAGGAATTATTTAAGGAAATCAGTCAAAGATCATTGAATGGTCTGTATGTATCGCTCCTGGCCTAGAATGTACTTACGATACGACTCCAAAACATCACAATTTCAAGAGTTTGGCACAAAAATATTCAACCATCTACATACAAAAATTGTTATGTTCGGTAGATAGAATAATATTCGGTATATTTTTTATGTGGCCCAAAGGATTAATCTCCTGTCTGCGTGATTGAATATTTGTCATATAACACTTCACTAATGGTATTACATATAAAAACTGACAATAAACAAGAGAACAACAACAAAATATACAACTGAAATCCTATTCCCTAAGCATGTCAGTATAAAAAGAATATATCTGGCCTCTATTATGCATGAAAGCATTTTGGATTTACAACGATTTTTTTCTGGGGTATGTTCTTGGTTTCATATGCGGTGGGTCTGGTGTGACAGATATCCGCTTTCTTAGAAACAAAAAAGTAATTGTAGATTATATTCAGAACCGATGGATATAAACTTACCTTTGCAACTGTCGTTCCTCTTCACCCAATAAATTCGGTGTCTCTGGCCTGGAAGGTTTTTGAGCTTTCAAAGCTTCCCAAATATCGACCTATTGAATGAACGAATATCTTTATGAAGTTTGTCAAATACGAGATCGGGAATTCTTAGTTCCTAGAAATGCAGTCCTTGAAGAAAAATATTACTCCCAAAGACAAGAAAGAATATTCACGTAAAAACGGATTGGAAAAAGAATCATTGATATAAATCTATTTAACATTCTAGTTACACGAACGTTACAAGCATTATTAGAGATGAGTAAAATATGACAAATACCTGACGAAATCCACAAAAAATTACTTTTGATGTTTTGATATTGGCCAGAAAGTTTTTTAACATCGGAAAACGAAATGCAAAATTTATGAAATCAACCTGAACGCGCCAAAAAATTAACAGAAACATGAAAAATAAATTTCGGAAACGCTTTAAAATCCTTTGATTTTCACTCATAGCTCTTCCACCCCAGATTAATTTCCAAAACTTTAAAAGCTTTTTCATCATTCATATTGCGGTAGTCTGGTGTTGTGTGAACATTCGAGCAGTATTATCTGAGATATAATGAGGCCAAAGATTGTCCAGCAGACGACAGACGGAAGTGAACGACATGTTTTTTCGAAATGTACATGTCATGTAACAGTCAAAAAAACAATGTCAATTTTGAAATTTATCGCGATTATCATACCTCCTCGCCAAATGGCGTGGGGAGTTAAATTGTGCATTACTGGGATACTGATTGTGAGTAAAAGAAGATGAAGGCTGCTAAATGCTAACTACTGTATTATTTACACTCAAACGGGCTTGATGGAAAAACGTGAATTATGAAGTCTAGCGACTGCTATCAAGCAGTTAGGAGGGTTTGTTGACACCAATTTTGAGCTAGTTGAATTAGCAGAATTGAACAGGAAATATGAAGTCTATCGACTGTTATCAAGAAATTAGGAGGGTTTGTCGACACGACATTGAGCCAGTTTAATTATTGAACAGGAATAATCTTACCTCTTCCTTCTCAGTTCCCGATTCAATGAGGCTTTGCTGTATCGCAAACTGCAGCAGGTCATCCTCTTCTTCCATACTGAACTGCCTCCTCCCATCTGCACCCGCTGAAAGTAGGGCAAAATCACGAGGCTGAGTGAGGCCTCACTCTTAGTTCATTATTTACTGTCATTGTCAGGGATTTCAGAAATCGAGCAACACCCGCTATTTCGTATAGTAATTCTACTTTCCTTATTATATAAATATAAGCAAATCGATTGTAGTTAAAGCATCATGCTCATGGAAATTTGAAAAAATCCTCAGTATCGTAACTTTCACCTATCAAATCGAGAAGAAAATGCATTTTTTAGTCCGAAATCTACAACAATATATCTACAATAATCTACGGGTAATGTGAAAATGACGAAGAAATATCTGCCATCTAAACTCACAAATCGTGCCATTCCAACCTTGAAAATAAAGAAACCGATGCGATTCAGTATTGGGCGCATTCAGAGAGCGGCGGTACTTTTGCACTTAATATTAGTATCAATTTGCTTTCCTAAATGCACTATTAAATTGAGAAAGTCATCATTGTACAGTATTCTGTGGGATTATTTTTAGCTAAAATATCATACTGCCTGTCAGGTTTAAAAACATCGTATCTACACAATTTAGAGGAGAAAAGAAAAAAGGAAGAGAGCCAAGAGGAAACAATTTGGGATAGGAGACAGCTGGATACTGTTCAGGTAATTCTATCAATTTTGTTTATATTACAACTCTTGACCATGCTTGCTCGCAGTTTTACTCAAATTTGTAGTCATGTCTGTCACGGGACACTGTACGACTTCGCTAACTATATACTCGTAATAATTGAGATAATTTCCTCGTCATTATACATTTGACTAAAATTTTTGTCAATTGTAACTCCAATACAATTGATCACACTGTCCTATTTCGGTTAGTTTCTGATAGCTACTATTTGATCAGATAATTAATGGACTAAGTTTCACAAAGAATAAATATACAGTGCTTTTCAAAAAGTTCAACACCCTAATCATGTTTTAAACAGGTCAAGTTAGCAAGCTAAAATTTAGGGTAATCAAACTGAGGCATGCAGTCGTGGGATACCTCATTTTAAAGCTCTTTATGAGTACTTGATAATCCTAGAACATAAAATCTCCATTCTTAAAAATGGTGAACCGGCATGCTTCTAGGCTGGTGTCTTTGTACATTGAGTCGCTTTCTTGGAAGTGTCCATTTATACATGTAATAAAATATGGAACATTCGTTTGAAAAAAAAACGTCAAAACCTGTCAATTTTTTAATCTGAATATCCCATATCTTATTACACCCTCGGGAAAATCCGCGGCTTCGCTTGCGTGGAAGTAGTGTAAAGTACAGATCATGTGTTTCACATTAGTGTGAAGGAGATCGATTTCGGAGAACGTTACGCAATATTCAAAGTAATGCAATAGTTACCTTGGCAATAAAAATCAATTTTAAAACACTCATAAATTAATTCCAATGATTCGCTTTTTTGTTTCGTCTTCAAAAAGTGAAAGTTTACTTGAAAATATATCTGATCTCAAAATGATCTTGAATGGTCAAGGATATATGTACTTAAAATTGTCCGCCATTTGTATTTCAGACATTAAACATAGATGTTTCCCGTTAGAAATTCATTTGATCTTCAAATGACAGTCATAGTTAAGGTCATGGACATATTATTTTTTTTATTTCCGGTTTCAAAGATAAGGGTTTCCATTTAAGGAAACTGTAATGAATTGAGCTTGAAGGTCAAGGTAACCGTTAGATGAATATTTTCAAACCTTACAATTTCATTACACAACATTTTTCTTTATGAAACGTATTTGTGAAGATCATGGTCGTCAAGTTCACTTTAACGTAAAACTCTCCTCTCGACATTTCCGGTATCAAAGAAAGGGGTTTCATTTAAGTAAACTGTTTTGACCTTCCAATGTCCTTGAAAGTCATAGTTGAGGTCAATGGACAAATCTTTTGAAATCTTACAACATTGTACTATATCATTTTTCTCTAAGACACGTATTTTTCGAGATACTTTGTTCTATCCATACTTTTAGACGCTGTATATTTTGAGTTGTTGAGTTATAAGCAATTCAATGTGCATTGATCAACTTTGACAACCTGCCTTTCCGCCATTTTTAAAGATGGTGATTTTAGATTCTAGGGTTATAAAGTACTAAGACAAAATGAGATATCGCACCAACCCCATTCCACTTAAAAAAATGTTCAAAAATGGCACTCCATATTGAAATGTTCAACTACCACTTATATATAGTATCCATATCCATGCATCAACCTCATAACCGTTTATTTAAACTTGGCCCATTCAAAAATAGCACTGTATATTGTGTGTGTGTGTGTGTGTGTGTGTGTGTGTTTTTTAGGAATACACACTTGGTTGTCTTATTTAGATCGTGGAATAGATTGAAACTATACACGGTGATTCACAAGTCGTGACCAAAAATGAAACATCATACACAAGACCGCATTCTAAGGGGGGGTCTTCTATGTAACATTTTTCCTCGAAGGCTTCATTAAAAATATACAGGGTGTTGAAGTTTAAAAATAAAAAACAATTTGTTTTAATATCTTCAAAACCGTCAACTGGAATGAACTAAAATTTGGTATGTGGATTTACCTAAGTATCGTCCACATTCAAAAGTCTTTACTTAAAATTAACGTGCACCAGCGGCGGAGATACAGGGGATTAGTGGTATTATCTTTCCAAATAAAAATAGTACGCCACTGTTTTTTTTTTTTTCGAAACGCACAATTTTTCGAATTTTACCTTCAATTTCCTACAAATAATTACTCGTGTGTTTTTTCCTAGAGTGCATTACTTTCGTAAAAATAAAAAAAAACAAATTAGATAAAGCTTTATTTCAATAAATGTTCAAAGAGACCACCATTCTGGCGCATAAAAGTGCGGCATCTTTTTAATAAAGAAAAACGTGTTTCCGCAAAATCTTGGCTTGAATTTGATTAAACGTATTATCTATTCTTTCTTGTAACTGATCAACAGTATTAATTTGTTCAGCATACACTAGTTGTTTAAAAGCGCCCCACAAAAAGAAATCCAGGTGGTTCAAATTAGGAGACCTCGCAGGCCAATGTACTGGTCCGTTTCTGTCAATCTATCGTGGTCTAAAATAATTATATAACTATGCAGTTATTACTACAAACATGCGGTGAAGGCACCGTCGCGTCGTGCTGATACCACATTCGTACTCTCGTTGCTAACGGAACATCATCTAACATATTTTTTTATGTAATCCTCCAGAAAATTTAAGTATGGGTTTGCATTTAAACGTTGTGGCAATACGTGCATAAACAGTTGGCCATTGCAAATGCCGCACCAGACATTTCTAGAAAATCTGTATTGAAACGAGTGGATTCTTACAGAACGGGGATTTTCTAACGGCCAAATATGTTCATTATGAGAATTAAAGGTTCCACTCCACATGAAAAGCGATTCATCTGATCACAAAACTAAATCAATAAAATCTACATTTTGATTATGCATTTGCAGTAGCCACTCACAAAAAATTCGACGTTGCACTTCGTTGCAGGCTTGCAGACATTGCACGTTTCGCCGATGGTAAGGATGTAAAACTTTCCGATTTAAAATGCTCCACGCAGGACTTAGGGAACATGGTGACTGGGCTGCAATCCGCCTAGTACTTGTACTAGGATCATCCAACGCCAAATTAATCACTTCCAGCTCCTCTTGAACAGTATGCCGGGCACCATGGCCTCTAACTCCGGGAAGTTTGGCAATTCCATATTGCCGATGTCTTAGAAATGAACGCGTAAAAACCTTTGGGGTAGGTTGGCGTCTGTTAGGAAATCACGTTAATCCTCCCGAGAAGCCGTTAAAGCGTTTCCATTACAGAACCCGTACACAAAAATAATATCAGCGTACTCATCATTGCTAAATTCCATTTCACAACACTCAAAAATGGAAAAAAAAAACTTGACTTTTACAAAAAAAAATAGTAACGATAACAACCGTACAACTTTGACAAATTATCTCCCAAGAAACGTCAAGTTGGTATCAAGGCCTCCTATTTTATTCTGAAACTAATTGTATCTCGGCTCTTCATGAATGATCTAATTTGTTTTATTTTTATTTTTACGAAAACAGTGCACTCTAGGCAAAAAACACAAGAGTAATTATCTGTAGCAAATTGAAGGTGAAATTCGAAAAATTGCGTGTTTCGAAAAAAAAAGTAGCGTGCTATTTTTATTTGGAAAAATGCCACTAATCCCATGTATCTCCGCCACTGGTGCACTTTAGTTTTGGACTTTTGAATGTGGACGTTACTTAGGTAAATCCACATACCAAATTTTAGTTCATTCCAATTGACGGTTTTGAAGATATTAAGTAAAATTGTTTTTTTATTTTCAAATTTCAACACCCCGCATCTTTTTAATGAAGCCCTTGAGAAAAAATGTTACATAGAAGACCCCCTCAAAACGCGGTCCTGTGTATGATGTTTCATTTTTGGTCAAGAGTTGTGAATCACCCTGTATAGTCCATTGATGAAATATTCATTATTTATAAATTGCATGAACATGGAAAGCTAAAGAATAAAGAAAATGGCGAAGAAAAAATAAAAACACTCTAAGGGTTGAACAGCAATGGATATCTTTATATTTTAAATAGCTAACACGTGTATTGAAAAAACGACTACAGACAGGATCATCTGCATAAAATAAAAAGCAGTACATTAGTGTACAACACAATTACAACTACTGCCAGATTAAAAATTATAAAGATCATTCAGAAATGCCAAATATTGTTCGTACTGTCAAAAATTATTTATTCAGTTACTAATCTAAAATTCATTGATATCTGTTGAAACTTTCATCAAAATATAGTCATGATGAAATAAGCCCTTAAAGTATTTTAATTGATAATCTCTCTCAAAATTGTAGACATGCATTTTGGCCAACCCTTGAACATCGAGGTTCGAAAAAACAGAAAAGTGATAAAAAGGCAACTAAAAAATGTGGATGCATTACCATTACCAATCTGAGTGTAACTGGCTGGGCACCTGAAGAGGCTCTCGTCCAAGACGCACGTCAAGCGATCATCTTCTTGGATTTTGGTTACATGCGGCACCTCCGCATCCATTGCGAAAATGTTGCCGAATGTTATGCGCGCGTTTAGTACGTGGAACAGTGGGATTTCTGCAATCACATGGAAACAGATAATAATCAAATTCAAGCGGATAACCAAATGGAAATGGTATTTACCATTTTGGGTTGGTATTTACCAATCCGTTCAAGCGAGTGTAGTTATCAGTATAGTTATAAGATCCGTGACGTCACGAATCAGCTGTTACATGTCATAGTTATCACCGCAAAATTGTGGTATTTACCCAACTCAAGAGTAGTTTTATATTTCTGGTTATTATTTGAAATGTGGCAAGTTAGAATTTTGCCGGGTATTGGATATTGTTATTGTACTTCAGCTTCATTTTTGAGAAAAATGATAAAGGCTGACTTCAGTTTTACCATAAAGTGGAGCACCTTATTAGTTATACTCATTACGGTTGTTGGGGACACTTTAAATGTAGTTCCAATGCTTAACAAAGTATCCTGTGTAGCCATATACCACAAGAATATTAAAATATGGTCATATAAACTCACTAGATGATATCCACCTGTATACGGTTTTGCTAATTTCTTTTTTCATCATTTCTGCTGAATCAATAAATGTTTTCTTTGACATGCGGAAAAATTTAGAGAATTGAAAGTTATCATAGCTACAAAGCCATGGTTCCATCATTAAAAAAAAATCTGAAAAAACATTTCTCCCATTAATATTATGAAAGGTTTCTTATTTAAACTTTCCATATACAGTTGTAGACGAAAAAGCACCGATTATTAAGGGATAATAAAAATAATCAGAGATTATATACGCGCTTTTCTAAAATAAACAACTTGCAACAAAACCGCGGTTAAAACCAACGCGTTCAAGCGATTCGTGAAACTGACGTCATCAACCCATGTGTCATCTTGAACCATATTATAACCGCGGCACATAACACAGAAATTTTGGTTATTCGCTTGGATTTGATTAATAATGAAGATAAACTACTGGCATTTGGCGTCACAATTAGCTGTCACAGCTCCGCCTGACGTATTATTAATGCGTTATTAAGTAGCTATATTATATTGATAATTATTATATATAAAAAAATTAGGTCACGCGATCCAAATCGTACTCACTTGGCCGTTATATTTAAAAATGGACGCCAAATTGTACAACGATTATTCAACATATCCTCGTAACCGGTAGGAATTCTAAAATGTCAGGTAAACTTTTTACTATCAGCAAACAACACACCCCTGCGACTGGCCATCATCTCCTATCACAGAATTGAGACTTTCACCAGAATTAATATGAACTGGAATAGGTACATTAAGGATACCCCAAAAAAGTAAAAATCGATTTCTAGCCTCCTGATGTCCTTCATAACATTAAAAACATATTTTATTGTTAAAAGGGGTTAATTTTCAACTTTAGGCAGTAACATTTGAGTCAAATAATAAGGAAGGGCCTCAAAGAAAGTTCCGTGGCAACAGTGATTGATTCGTTTTCAATTACAGAAATACAAGAAAATAATAAAACAGAACCACGATACCCTTATACGGCACTAGGGATAAGTTCAAAAATGTGGCAGCTATCTTCAACATGTGTCTCTATGTTTGGGATTTATTTCTAACCCATCACAACCACTGGAGACCAATCCTTGAAATGAGAGCGTAGACATTGAGTGTGATTCTATTAAATTTCAAGGAACTGTTTTCTTTACAATTTCCTTGATGGAAAAATCGCTCCCCGGGTCATTTTCCTAACAAACAATGAATAAAAGTGCAGAAGTCGCTCATATTTACTGTCGTCCGTATCAGCAGTATTTACCGATCATTCCGTCAGTGTCACTGGATTTCTCATCACCTTATACATCAGTAATTGCTGTTCTAGTTATACAGTCAATAAATATCACATTCCATAATAAATACCGACAGATTAAAGTAAATAGTGATGGTGTGACATTTGCCCAATGCTATGAAAGACCTAGGAACATGACTTTGACATTCACAAAATTATTTGATAAACGTCAACAGCTGTCAAACGAAGCTACAAAAGTTGATAGAATTACGCCGACTTTCACTTAATTGAAGGGTACAGGCAAATAACAGGCAATGTCCTAATGAACTGATTTTGAGAAAAATGCAATTGAAAGTATATTATTTTTATTGAGATCAAATTATGCAGTAATTTTTACTTAGAACTAATTAAATGTTTTATATCTAATATAATTGTGTTGTTGACATTGGACCTTTTAGTTATTAAACATATTTAAATTGAACAAAAACTAAATGAAACATTTTGAAACATGCAAAAAACAAGGAATGTCCAATTCAGTTTTCAGAATCTTTGGTTTTTGAATCATATTTTAGTTTCCTACTGCCGTTTAAACTGTAATGACTCGATCTTCCTTCAAATAATAATATGTTTAAAATCTTTTTCCTTTATCTCTGATGCATTTTCACGATTTTCATGCTTTTCTCTTTGATCTACTAGAGCTTTCTCCGTTGTTTTTATGCTTTTTTGTAGATATTTAACCTTTTCTTTCAAAATTCCATGAAATGCAATGGATTCTAAACATACAGACACATCTTTTTAACATTATTGTTGATATATTCATCTTTTATCCGCACTTTATAGCTGCATGCAGCTGCATGAAAGTTAGTCTCATCTCCAAACTTCCTGCTTGTTCTTTGTTTCACATTATAAACAGTTATAAGTCCTGACAAATATAAGTTCTGTTCACTGACACTACCCAATGAATTGAAATATCTAATAATATTTCTTTGGTTATTTCCATTTATATTTTCAAAACTTTCGAATGTTGAACAATTAGCTTGTTCATGAGAAGAAAGTCGCATTTTTTTCATTAGGTATATCTTCGGTTCTACAAGATTTCTTTCTTTTCATTGTTGATTTATTAATAATACTCTGATTATTTTCATCATTATCTGAATCAGAAAACATATTCAACTTCAAATTTTTATTGCAATCTCGTTTTGGGCAATCCTTCTCCTTTGCCGGTATGACATGGACATTCCCAGTTCTTTTTGTTTCGGCCTTAAACCAAAATGTCATTTTGGCGCTATCTGTTTACTTATTTTAAAGGCTAACGATTGGAAATTAAAATATATACAAGGATTTGCTTCCAATGGGAAACTAAAAAAAAAAAAAAAAAAACTGTGACATTCCCTATTCTTTGCCTGTACCCTTCAATTATTCTACTCTATAGTTTTCTAGAACTAACCTCCTCCTGGATGCTAATTCTTAAAAACTAGGAAGTAGGTTAAAGTAAAAAGTATTCTATTACCAGTTCTGACAGCTTTTGACGTCGATTTTGATATTTATCAAATAATGTAAATTTCGTTTTTAGAGATATGACTATGGCGTATGTCCTTCTGAAAATGAACTGGGATAAAAATCTTCTACCAATGTTGAAGCACATAGTTCCTCAAAGACTAATTCTACCACTTTGTAATTAGTTGTTCTAGTCCCACATTTTCAAGAACGTGTATTAAGAACATCTAAGACCATCGATGCGGGGCACTAATTACAAAGTATAACTTACTTTAAAAAGTAATTTCGGGGATTTATTCTATGGTTGCCTATCTCACTCTTCACGTCTTTTCTAACATTTAAAATCTAAGACGTTAAATGACGAACTCACTTTTTCGCCATGAGTGCGGCCTTATATAAAGCACAAAAATCGAAAAACAAATATGTATTTCAGCAATTTTTGTAATTCACTCACCTATTTTAACAGGAAAACCAGAAGGAAGCTGCATCTGTATGAAGTCTTTCAATTTGGCAAAGTGGGAGCTGGATATAGCCATCAAATCAACGATTGGCAATATCTGTTCTGGAAGGGAGAGTGGGTAGTTTTCACACAGCCATAGGTTTGCTTTGAATTTTTGAACTTTGACGTTCACTTCTTTTGGTCGACCAATGTCTCTACCCTGTGCATCCAAGTCGATGTTTTTATCAAAATACTCCTCAGGAGTTATATTGCATGGGTTACTCGAATTGGAATATTCTTCCTAAAAACAATAACAGAGTTATAATTTTGTTTTCAACAATCAAATACAATGCGTAAAAACCAATGTTAAAGGCGCCTCTTTGGAGGTGGCGTCCTAGGAATTCATTATATGATTGATCTTTTTTCTTCTTTTGATAAAATATTTGTTCTTGCGTCTGTTGTAGTACAGAACAGAAAACCAACTATATTCAAAAAACCAAACCGAGAAAATACAAATAATTATACATACATTTGGAGTTATGGCTGGCACTGGGTTCTCTCCAACTTCAGCTATGCCCAAAAAATTGTGTAACGGATGTTTGTTATTTTTACTGCGCGCTTTATCTGTATCCGTCAGATGCTCAGTTCTTGTTTTTGTTACAAGCTCAACATTGGTAGCACTGAAAACTTTGCAGTCATATCCATTCACAGCTTCTGTTTTGTCTGACCTCCAGCCCCACATTCCAGCTTTGTTTCTATAACAAATTAACTCAATCAGTATATATACTATTCCTAGGGCTACTGTAAATAGTATAGGAACATATAACAAAATACAGTTAATAAGACATGACAACAAACATATATGAAAAATTAATCAATTGAAAAAAGCTGACAAAGAAAAAACATTGAAATCTTAAAAGTTATGTCTTCACATTCTAGTTATTCCTTGACCGAGTAAAATGTATGATATGTAAACAAAAGGTTTCTAATTCCATGTAAGTTTCGATAGCAGTTATATTCAATTAAAGAAAGCCATACTTAGCTAAACCTAACCAATCAACCAAATGACATCAATCCAATGAGATCATAACATCCTTTCAAAGTCCAACCAAATTCCACCCTATGTAATTATGCCATTGCTTTCAAAACGTGTCGCTATCGAGAAAAATACCGACCCATATTATTTTCCTGAAGTAATTCCATAAACTAGTTGCCTTCAAGTTACCTTTCAAAGCTAATTTTTTCTGTATCAATGTAAGTCGTAACGATGGGAGTGGTCAGTCTTTGCGAAACAGATTCCTCGTTCGGTATTAATATACCCAAAGCATCATCTGTGGTTCTCATTTGCTCACAGTAAACTTGTTGGAGATCATGGTCAATCTCCATCATAGTAGCACCATCATCTGCAAATTTATTTTTCGTTGAATGTCGCAGATATAGACGCTGCATTTAACATCTGTGCAACTTAAACTAGCTAGTTTTCTAACAAAGACTATGCAAACTGGCGCCCCTAGCGTTTAGTATATAAATACTATAATGAAACGAAATGAAAGTTAGATGGTGAAAAGTATTTTCTAGCTGTTGATAGATGAAGCAGCAGTCAACATAAGGCGATTTTTTGCGCATAAATATTCTGTCAGATACTGTGCATTGCACCAAACCACCCCAGTTTCCGTATAGCTGTATTACAGGGGCAGTTGTATTAAATTCTACCCAGAAGGCGAAAATAGCAATGCTAGTGTTGAATTAAAAATAGCTGTTTTACCAGGTTTCACAAATGTTTTCAGAGAGTAAACATAGCTCCTTTCTCCTCTTATAGGTGCACATATTTGGATAGCTTTAATAAGACGATAGTTGTATCAAAAGTATGCATAGCAAAGGATGGCACAACAAGAGCGCCAGATTTGAATTTGCCGCCATTTTTTTGTACAAATGGTGTGGTGTTTACTTGATGACTGCTGTCATGTCCAGGCCATGCGATTAGACGTCATGGAGCAGTATTCAAACGAGCAACGTTTAATTATTGTGAAAACTCACTACAAAAATGGAGAAGATTACGCGGAAACAGTTTGCAAATTACGTACAATTTTGAGCCGCAATAATGCGCCAAATGAATTTGAGACAAAATTCACGATGCTGAATGGGAAGACCACTGTTCTTCGCCGTCCTGGTGGGTCCGTCGAAAATATAGTCGCAGTACGGGAAAGTGTGGCCGAGAATCCAGGCACTTCCATTCGGCATCGTGGCCAGCAATTGAACCTTACCAGACAACGAATTTTGAGAAAAGATCTGTGCTTGCATACGTACAAGGTTCAACTGACGTAAGAACTCAAGCCAACGGACCATCATGCGCAGCGCCGTGAATTCGTTGATTGGGCGCTGGAGCACCACCAAATTGTTGCGGATTTCTCGAAGAAAATCATTTTCTCTGATGAGGCACATTTTCAATTGAATGGGTACGTCAATAAGCAGAACTGCCGAATTTGAGGTTCTGAAAACCCTCGTGTAACAATCGAACAACCAACCAATGCATCCACCGCGAGTTACCGTTTGGTGCGCATTGTGGAGTGGCGGAGTGATTGGACCGTATTTCTTCAAAAATGCAGCTGGAACTACGGTAACTGTTAATGGTGTGCGGTACCGCGAAATTTTAACCAAGTTTTTTTGGCCCCATTTGAATCGAATTGATGTGGATATGTTCTTCCAACAAGGCGGTGCGATCTGCCATCCAGCGCCCGAAACAATGGTGTTACTGCGGACCAAGTTTCCAGACCATGTCATCTCTTTGGCGATCAAAATTGGACACCAATATCGTGCGATCTAACGCCAATGGACTTCTTCCTCTGGGTGAAGGAAGAGGTGTATGCGAACAAGCCACAAACAGTTGAACGCCTTAAAGAAGAGATACGGCGCGTTATCGACGAAATAGACCCACAGTTGTGCGAAAACCTTATCCAGAATTTTAAGTAAAGACTTTACACTGTGCCAGAGGTTTCGCGGTAGCCAGGTGTCATATTTCATGTTTAATCACAACTATTCCTCTTCATATTGAAATATAAATACTCGCTTAATTCGAAAAGAAATTGTGTTTTTCTTGAAACTCAAATCCGGCGATCTTATTGAGACGCCCTTCATAAATCATGACAATTCACAATGATTGTATGGTTTCAAAAGATGGCAACATGGTAAAAAACCTGAATTTACAAATTAACGGATCCACTATTTTAGCAAACTACTTTCTTTCAAAGTGGATTATTCGTAGTCAATACTATTCTTCTTATACTTTAAAGGGGCATATATGTGCCTCCCAACAAGTCTTCTATGTGCAGAATATCAGAGCATTAAGAGGTAGAAGAAATTATTTGTGTAACAAAAGTGTAGACACTAGACTCCAATATTAAAAAAGTATTGTATTAGCCCATCTCATATACAAGCTTAAAATGACTTACTATGTCCTTGGAAAACATAGCTTCGATTCCCTCTCTGCCAACTAGTGTGGTCGAATCCTAACAAAGTAGTGTCTATCCGTACATTGGATCCCTGCTTATACACCTTATATGTGTCACTTGGACACATTCTTGATACCAGAGGGACTACAAAAAAATAAATGAAATGTAAGTATTTGCATGGTATTTAGCAGCTCACAGTAAATACATATGAATCAGTCTCTATTTTCAGATTTATTTGTGTAATCTCACTGACATTGTTTGTTAGTTTTGTCTCACCACCTTGAGTTTACCTTTTTTTTTTATTTCCTGTATAAATAGTAATGCAAGAACATACAGGTACAATTTCGACAGTTTAGTGGGAAATTTATTAGAGATTAGAGTATTTTCACAAAGTAAATGAAGATAATGGTCTTCCATCACCCAATTCATCTATGTTTGTATGTGCAAGAGTGAGTAGCAGTTAAGCAATGCATGTGCTACAGTTAATGAAGCTCTTTACTTATTTCATATGACATCCAGCAAAAACTATGAAGTAATTTATACACCAGAAATAGATATAATTAGATGAAATTCAAGATTCAAATTAGATTTAGTATTTAGCATGAAGTTTACCCCAACTAGTGAACTCCCACTTCATTTCCACATAAAAATCTGGAGCTTCTTTAAGTCTCTGCAAAAGTCCAGGTATGCCTGCCATTCTGCTAGTATATCTTTGATAATCACGTCTTTCCAGCACCATGTGTAATAGTTCAGGATCCCCTGTTGCAACTGCTTCTTGTACCACTGTAAGTAAAGGAATATACCATATTTTGAGGTTACTATGTTGATTCTTTTTTTTTGTAACTGCTTCTTGTACCACTGTAAGGAATATATCATACTTCGAGGTTACTATGATGATTCTGCAGCTTGATGTTAATGTGAATCATTTTCAACTATGCTTTTTAAATGAGACCAATCATCACTTTTATAAAGAACTGCTGTGTTACCTGCAAAACTTACTATTTTGCCCATACAGTGAATTTAAAATACATCATTTAGGTTTATATTAGAAAGCAGTCAACCTAAAATGGTTCCCTGTGGGACACCACATTTGATAAACATTTTGTTACTGAAAAATGTTGATACTTTAACAGATTGCTGTCTGTTGGATATGTAATTTTCTAGTAGTGAGTGCATTTTTCCCCAAAAGCCAACTCTCTCCAATGTGTCTAACAATAATTTATGGTTAGTAAACAGTAGTAGATACAGTAGTATCGAAAGCATTTCTTAGATTCACAAAAATACAAAGACAAGGAATTTTTTTATCAAGAGTTTGGTGAATTTGAATAACAACATTTAATACTGCATCTGATGTAGACTTCTCTTAGGTAAATCTGAATTGGTTTTCACATAAACTTTGATATTTAGTGAGAAACTGAAGCATTCAAGTAGATATTATTTTTTCACATATTATTGCTATATTAGATCTGACTGATATAGGTTGATAATTGTTAATATGTGTCTGATCTCCTGATTTATACAGGGTGACTTCGAAGTTGAGTCATTTATTTTAACAGTGAGTAGATCTGATGAAAAGAAATGTTTTTTTCCTTTACCATTTTTCTGGTAAAATTAAAGTAACAAAGTTATAGCCCTTTGGAAGTTTGAGTACCGCCCTGTCTCAATAATAATATTATGTGCTCGTGTTTGGCAACAACGGATATAATCTGCCTTATCGGTTCATCGCATCGGAAACAAAAAAGCGAAAGAATTTGGAACGATGTTTTTACAATTATTTTATTCTGTTGTATACAGTCAGTGTCAGTCGGTAACGCGTGAGTTAATAGTGGTGTCTGTTGCGTGGCTCAAACGAAATCCAAAATGGCACATGTTTACGAAAATGCTGAACTTGTGGACATGATTCTTATTTACGTGGCATCACGGATTTATGCGGATCGGTTTCCCAATCGAGTGCAACCAACCCCTCGTGCCTTTGTTAATGTAGTACAAAGGGCTCGTGAATCAGGTGACTTAATACCTCACAGGGGACGGCATGCCGGTGCTCCAAGACCGCACGATCAAATGCAGGTCCGCACTGAAATACTTGTCGGGAGGATACTTTATAAAACAAGGTAACATTTTTTTTTTATTTTTACACACATATTTTGGTTTATCTTCCTTCTACAATCATTATCTGAAAATTAATGACTCAACTTCAAAGTATATTGATATTGGTTGAAAAGAAAAGAAAAATTATAGACCTAGGTATTGGGGGCCCATCAAGGAGAAGGACTTTATTATGTCTGCTCTCCACAGCACTTGATCACAAACAACAGAGGTAGGTTATGAATATTTTGAAACCAGTGGTAAATAAAATCTGATAAAGAGATGTCCCTAAAGTTAAATCCTATAAACATATCTTCTATACATATTAAGTACAGTTTTCCTACCTTATTAGATATAGATATTTATTTTTATATAAACTATTAACCAGTTTGTAATGTGCCTTGATATTTCTACAATTACTCTCTTAATCATTATCAATGATACTTTTTCTATAAAATAACAATAACAATAAGTATCTAACATAAGCATTTACCTTTTCTATGTACTTACTTTTAAAACTACTACTAATCTGATAGTCTTTGCAGAAATGGGGTTCTTTTCGTTATGTATTTTGAGAAAAGCACAACTTAGAAAAGTATAATAGGCATTTTGTAGTGATTTCATCTTTACAAAAATCGTATTATAACAATAAATCAATAAGAAGTATCCCAAGTTTAAATAAGATTAAAAGCAGAATCTTGAACATGTCCAAGGTTTTCAGTAATCCAATTATACCTGTCCATCCATTTAGATTTTCACAATTCACGTTGGCTTCAGCATTTAACAATGTTCTAACAGATTCCAAATGCCCCAAAGTGACGGCTAACATTAGGGGGGTTCGGCCACGGTTGTCCTTCCTCTCAATATCATGCTAGAAGTTTAAAAATGAAACAGAAGGAATTAAGACTATTAAAGAATTAAATATACGCAAATATTAATTATATTCTATAGATTCAAGCAGGAAGACATACCTCTTTTTTCGCTAACAGACCAGCAAGGGTCTTGTAATCATTTTTCCAGACACACCAATGCAGGGGATATTCAGATTTGATAAATTCTTCAGTAACCATTTTATCAAGTTGTTTAAGGGTCGCTGATCAGGAATCACTGAATAAATTCATTATTTTTTGGTGGTGGTTGATGCAAATGCTATAATTTCGCTTCAAATATTCGATGACATTTTGCTAGCTGACAATCGCCATAGTTCTATAACTGTCAATCCTGTCATGGCAGAAACATCAAAAATCGTTCATCCTGGGCAGTGTTGCCGAACTGAAAAAGACTAAATCGATAGATAGTATCATTGGAATTCAGTAGATTGACAACATCAGAAGTAGATCAAAGGCTTTTGTGTCACGCTCACGTAACACGCAGCGGTCTATGAAAAAAGCATATGCACGGAAACACAACCTCACAACACAGGTTTTCTGAGAGCACCTTTTCCTAAATATCTTTATCTTATTTAATAATTATTACTTATATAAAAATTGTAGAATGAGCATACCGGTTCCTATTCAAACTCCTTTGCAACCATCCTGGAAACTCCTTTTCCATTCTTGTTTAAAAGACTTCGGTATTTTCTGTTTTACCCCTGTACTTGAAACCACATCTCCTGACATTTTAATTTATTAATTGAAAAACAGAGGAGCTTTGGTTGTCTTATTTCTTGTACAGTGATGAGGTTACGACAGTCATCTACCAGTCCATACCTCTCCTACGCCTAATAACCAATACAGCGAGTAGGTTTCAATTATAAGCAATCCAAATCTACGTCTCGCGTGTGCCCGACTGCTTAAGAGTATAAGAGTAGACATATGTTTGATTGGTATGGGCCATAAAATTACATAAACTGTAACATAGAATAGAGTAATTCTGAAGTGAATGGAATCGATGGATTTTATACGGACAACGTAGGGTAATGCCCTGACAATGTTAGATAAAAACATAAAGCGAAATTCGTAGCTAAAATCCTTTTCTGGTGCGCAATTTGTAACAGGAGTGTATCTCCACCTTTTGTGGGAAGAGTGAGGGGTGAAGCTTTGAATAGTCAGAGCTATATTGATAACTGCCTTTAGAAATTGCTTCAGTTTGTCCACGAACATCATGGTAGTGTCCATATCATGTTTTGATCAGACCTAGCATCATGCCATTACTCAAGAGATACTCAAAACTGACTTCTACAACACATCATACATACCTTTTGTTCCCAAAAACGATAATCGTCCAAACTTGCCGCAGGCTCGCCCAATAGAGGTTTACTGTCTAGGAAGGTTTATCATGGAGGCTGGGAAGGTCAATATGAAGAACAATTGAGACGGCTACGAAAAACTGGGAGAAATTGATCTGAATTCCGTCCAGGACCTCATGAGAGACATTAGAAGAAAGTTGCATGTGGTAGATCATCAGAATGAGCCACTCCACATAATTCGATAGTATAGTTTAGCTAAGTATTGAGATGTAATTCATGATAACTAGTTAGTGATTACCTAAATGAATCTCTTCATTAAAAAAATCCGATAAATATTTTGTGCCAAAACTTTTAGGACATTCGTTAATCACAAATTATAATAGAAAAAGTAGGTGGTGGAGGATAAGACGTAAGTGGAGGTGTTTTAGATCACATTTTAATTCGTTTCAAATTCAGTTCTCATAACAACCGATGATTGAATGCTTTCATTCTGTTTGAAACAGTCAATATGTGCGCAAGGTGCCAAATTAATTAGCGGAAAGAACTGGTACATTTCCTACTTCACAACCTGGATGACTAAATCTCGAAAACATAAATGTCATACAAGGCAGTATTGTATATATATACATGTACAGGGAAAGCCAAATTTGTCTGAAGGCTTGAGTTCAATGTGTACGAGAGAGAAGCGCGAGATATGACAGAAGGTCGTGCAATCTGCCGCGTTGCCAATATGTTAAACTAGAAAATAGGTATATTAATTGCGTTCGCGGGTCAAAAAATGAACCAGTTCGGAACTAAAACTGAACCATCCAGAATTACACAAATGCGCATGTCCAGTTATTTTCTAGTTACAGATTTTCGTTTACCGCGAACGACTTTGGAACCGTTTGCGTATTCAACACTGTTGCCAATTTGCCCTCTATTTTGTGCTGTTGCCAAGCTGCTATTCGATCGACAGCTTCCAGGTGCTTTCGGTACTTCAATAACTTCCAATAGTTCTTCCAAATCATCATCGGTAAACGATAAATGGTCCGACATCTTAAGAACTTAAGATGGAACACACAAAACATATGTATGGAACAGCAAGCTCTAAAAAGCACAGGTGACAGATTTTCACAGAATAGGTTAAATAGGTCAAATGTCCATAACGATGCTAATGCGCATGATCAGTCGGATCGAACTTTTAGTCTCACCAAAAATCTGAGAACTGTCAAGACCAATTCGGAATCAGTTCTGTACCAATTCGATATGATCCGCGAACGCAGAACTGTAACTAAAAATTCAGAATTTTCTTACCGCGAACGGCGATTTTTAAAGTGCGCATGCGAAGTGGTTCAGAATCAATCCCGAATCGGAACCGCGAACGAAACTATTCTTTAATTCACCGGTTGATTCCATCACTGATGGATCCGGTGAACTCATGGTTGACAGCTGATGTGATGACGTCAGCAACCGGTTCCGTTGAATGGTCGTTAATAAAAAGACGCATTTTTAGCCTTCAGGTTGCCGTCATATGGGAAAACCTAACCCTTGTTTTATCGTAAATGGATACTTGTTAATTTGAACACCGTATCATTTAAAATCATGATGGAAATGTACGCAATAGTAGGTATTGTCGTGGAACGTTTGTTAAGCGATTCGAGTGATGATTCTGATGACGAAGTTATCCAGCGGAGAGAATTTGCGTTCCGAGAATCAATATAAGAACTATAAATCAGAAAACCAAGAATTTTTCAGATATCGACGATCTCAAATCAATACGAGGCATTGATTTGAGATCGTCGATGCTTCCCGAATAAGAACCATCGATATGAATTTTCTGAGAGCATTCCTGTATTCATACAAGAATAAAAACAGAACAAAGTCAGAAAATCGACAGTTTCGGACTTACGAGGTATTGATTTGAGATTCTCGATATGCATAATTCAAAACAAATTGACTTACTTTCAGATGCTCTGTTTATTTCAAATTGTGTTGAAAAAAACATTAAATTTCACGCGACTCCTATGCTGCTAACTTCAATCTCCTCTTCTTCCATTTTTTCACACAAAACTGTAGTTGTCAAAAACTCATCAAAATGTAGAGGTTAGAATATCGTGGATCAACCGAGCCCGAACGTCGGTGGATGCTGTTGGCACCGGTGGCATATCCACCATCAATATAGAGACAAGTTTGATGTACAACCGGTCGTTCCAGCGGAAATTAAAGGACGCAAACTTGACTAACCGGTTGCACCGGTAGCTCAACCGGTGAATTAAAGAATATACCTAATGTTCGCTCAGGCTGCTACAATAGACTGTCAAACCCAAGAAGATGGTCTTTTTGAACATTTAATTCAATATTTTGTTTAGAATTATTTATTTATTTCAATTTTGGTGCAGCTCAGTGTTTTAATTTCTTTTAGAATTACCTTTGAGTTCCACCGATGGTGATAAAATGAAAACATCCTGAAGGCCATTTCGAAGTAGGACGACACTTCTCTACGAGCGCTAGATGAGTACTGACCAAAATCGCTCAACTATGATCATGGAGGCGAAAACCTTGCCTGGAAATGTACAAAATGCGGTGTTATCAAATGAACCAATGATGCAATGTTCCAGAATTTGTGGCGATCCTGACCTTTCATTTCGACCTAAAATGGAGCGCCGTTAGGACCGATCCGGAGTCGGTCCTAAACAGATTCGACATATTTTCAATATGAATCTTAATTATTCAAAGAACTAGTGTAACATATCGACAATGAGCTTCGCTATCCAGCCCGCTTCTATCTCTTTCTAACATACCACTTATCTCTCGTACACAATGAACTCAAACCGCCAGAAAAATTTGGTTCTTAGTGTATACTTCTTATTTGGAAAGTCCAAATAGAGATCTTTATAGGGAAATTGTTATGAATTGTGACACTAGAATGCTTAGATTAGATGGCCGATACTCTCCGACACGTAGCTATAACGGCTCACGTACACATAATCCGTTATCGGCCGAACTGTGCTCGGCCGTTTACGGCCGATAAAATCAAACTTATATTGGTATTTCTCAGCAAATTCCGAAATTCATGACCTGATCCATTGGTGCTAAGTTGCATGGATTTATCATCAATTTAACATTTTTATTATATCAATAAGTATCTACACTAATATTTTAAAGGCAAAAAATTCGAATAATTTATTAGTCTAAAAGTCATTCCCTCATCTTGTCCCTGGGTCCGAAATTAATAATAAAAAAATATCTACAATCAAATCTGTTCATAATCTTATAAATTCAATATTACTAAAATATTTGGTAATAGGAATGGATTGTATAGTCAAGCTTTCATTGCTAAGAAATAAATATGTATATAAGAAAATCTATTTGTCATTATGTCCCTTGGAATGAAATCATTCCCTCATCCATTATAAATATCCGATTTGTGGGCACACCATTTGATTTTTTTGAATGCAGCTGTTATGTTTTTAAAACTGCTAATAGTGTCAACATGGCGGAATTTCGTAACAGTGAAAAGAGTTGTTACAAAAAAGTATTGGATTCCAATAATTGAAACATTACATTTCTCTGTGTCATTACCTCACTGTTTATATTAAAAGGTAAGTCATTATACTGTTAGAATGTGTTAATGATTTTTTACTTGTTTTGAGGAATCAAATCCATTCACAAAATGCTAAATCAAATTGAAGTTTTGTACTGTTGGTTACCGTGTCGTTTATGCAAATCCGTCATTCCCTCACGCTCATTCCCTTACGCTCATTCCCTCACTATATGAGAAAGTGAGGGAATGACAATTATATGAGGGAATGCATTTTACATATAGAAAATCGTGGTTTGGGTATTATTGTTTAACTCCAGGTTGTATATCATATATTGTGTTTTCAATTTTAACAGATATCCGTATATCAAGAATAGGGATATGAAGAAGTTAAGTGAAGAAGAAAGAAATTAAAAAAGGAGTACTACAGAAAGAGGCGAGAACAAATAGAAAGTAGTGCTGCTTTACGGAAAGTAGTTGAAGAAATACCCCCACCAAGTTATGCACAATCTTCTTGTACATTGTCTAGTAAGAGTAGACATGACACAATGGCTGTTTGGGCACATTTGGAACCTATATTTGACTGCGAATAAAAACATGTTGGAAATGGTCTGTCATCATCTAAAAGAAATTATCCAGAAATTACTCACTTCTCGTGGCATTATTCGGAGCCAGGGCACGGCACAGAAGCACCCGATGGCGTCGGCGGAACTTGAAAGGAACAGCTGACAGAGCGGTAGCCGAAAGTTAAAACTTGTTTTTCAAACCAGATGTCAATCTATTTTATTGTTTGAAGTAACTACTCAAGATATTTCAGTAATGGATGATTTTATGAAATAATCCAAAACTCTTCCAACATTCCGAGGTACACAGAATTTACGCGAGTTTGTATTCTTTAACAGTACTTTACAGGGCAGAAAATTATCATGCGTAGATTGTGTTGAAGATTGTACTCATTATCATTTAGTATATTCTCAAAAACACTCGAGCAATACTAGCATCAAAACACGCAACAGACAACCTCGAAACGCTTTCAAAATTGATGTAGTCAATATAGATGATCACAATGGCGAACTATCTACGCCTTCTACTTCTACTGTGATGACCAGAGAAATTGACATAACAGAATCGGGAAATTCCGAACTTACATCAGTGATCAATTTGATAGCATTGGAGATTATGTTCTGGTTTTATGAAGACAAAAGGTTTTCTGGGCAAGTTACTTCTGTTTTTGATGAGGGTGTGATGGTGAGGTGTATGAAGCAGGGAATAAAATTTTGGGGATGGCCAGCTATAAATATATAAACAGTTATATAGCTAGAAATACGTAGTACAAAAAATATAGATGCCAAAATTGATTAAATGGTGTTAACAAGGAGCTAGACGATTCTAAAAGTAACATTGGGTCTGACCAAAATTTGATTCAAGACTTAGAGGCCAAAACGTAGTGAGATTAGCCAATAATAAGCATACACAGATATTTTAAGTTTACTTACTGAACCTTACTATTATGTTTATGTCTGTTTTTTTTTTAATTTTAACACTTTGAGTTTATCTTTTTGATATTATTATGAGGACATAAGTAGCTCTCTAAAGTATAAAACAGATCTCAATACATCTATTAATAAAAGAACTTATGTCTTTTATTGAAATTCAGCATCATGAATTTTTTTTAAGAAATGCATAATGAAATTTCTAAATTTGTTGAGAAATACCCATATAGCTACTATAGCAAAAAAATGGCAACCGTTATATTACTGCATATAAGTTGTATGGACACGATGCAAGGGAGCTAGGCCAGCGGTCGGCAACCTGCGGCTCTTTTGATGTCAAGTTGCGGCTCCAGGTCCATGCGCAAATATTTATAATTATATTATTTTATTTTCAAAACTCATAAAAAGTATTATAGTGCGAAAAAAGTTTTAAATTTAAATTCAATTTATTTCAATTAAAGTTTTAAATAGGATAAAACGCTCACAAAAGCATGCACAAGTGGTCAGCTCTAAAAGAAATGCCGCGAGTTGAGGCACTCATATTTGATGCAAGGAATACTCTTCCAGAAATGCCTCAGTGAGGTGAAGAAGTTGGCATTTGGAGTAAAAACAACAAGTTATGAGATAGATATAATCAAACTTTCAAAAGGCATGCAAAGTCAATGCTCCCATTGTTGTTACACTTGTAAATATTATAGAATAATTATAGTTATATTATTTGATTATTAATTTTATTATTCTAGCAGAGCTAGCTAAGACAGTTTAATATGTGTTGTGCGAATCATTGTTTTATGTGAATAAATATTTTTTCATATTTAAAGCTACCTATTTATTTTAAATCAAAAATCAAATTTTTATACCTAATCCTAATCAAATACCATAATATTGAAACAAAAATGTTAGTGGCTCTTTAAAAACTGGGAAATTTGGTAAATTGTAACTTTTGGCTCTTCCGTCTCAAAGGTTGCCGACCCCTGAGCTAAGCGAATCTACAACAGCATTGTCATTACAACTCATATACCCTAGTCTTATTAGTAAAACATGGCAATATAGTATTTAAGAAAGCCTTTTTGCCTAGGAAACTTTGACGAGTAGAGATGATCACTACGTACCAAAAACCAAATATGCTTGAAAATTGCAGATTTGTGTATAGCACAGAGACATAGCTCTGTGATTCCGTTTGAGATAGCACGTCATACTCGTAGTCCAGTCATAGCAGAAACTTGTTTGGCACATATACATATATTCCCCGCTTGTCTCAAAATCAAACATCCCAAGCTGATTTTTAACGTATAATCCGTTATACCTAACACACTTGTCGCATTCAATTTTATTTTTTAGTAGCAGGAGTTCTCGACGAATTAGAGTGGTAGTGATCTTCACGGAACGGAAGATGCGGTGTCGATTTCAAGCCCTCCATACCAAACTGTTTCCCATTTGATTATTATGTATAACCTCTATGATGTATATAAAAATATTACGTAAAAAATGCTAATAAATGTTTTATTGGTAACAAATAAATTACAATTATAAATATATAAAAGAAAAGATTCAACTATACTGGCTTTGGTTATAAAAATGAAAAAATAACAATTCAACCTACACATCAATAATACTTTCATGTTTTTTGCCATTATCTTGAGCATCGACTTTGAGTTTCTCTTGCATCTGCTTCAGCATCTCTTGCATGCGACGTATCTGAAACAACCAAATTTTGCAGGCAGATATTTCCAGACTCCCTATTTAAATATTGTCGATGGCATCATCGTCATTGTGAATATTTTTTTAGTTACATTCAGCTTTATGTCGTCACTTTAATGCACAAGTACCTTATATTTAAAAATGCAGTTTTATAGGAGTTTTTTTATTTGCATGTTGAACATAGAGATTGTAATCAAAAATGTCCTAATGGCGCCAAAAGTGGTATGTCATTCTCAAACTTTTGAAAACTTCGTTTACGCCCCTTCATGAGGCGATGATGTATAAACCACTCAATACAGCATACATTATATTTAGTGAGTGATGTTGTTCGGAAATGTGTGCAAAAGATGTGAAGTTCAATAATGAAGCTCTTAACTGAACCATTGATTTATCAACATAAGGTATCGATACATCTTTGCGATTATTTGCATCCCTATTCTTGATGTTCGACTCTATATCATGCCTTTCGATACTCCATCACCAAGGGTTTTTCCACTGCGAAGGGAATCTGCATGCTGTAGCATCTTTCTGGTATCAGGACATATAGTGGATTCACTGAATCAAAGCAGTTACGTCACACCGTCAAATAATGACAGTGACGCACATAGTTGTCACATTAATTAAAATTACTATACTATAACTATCTAAAACTGTAATGACTCATCGATGTTCACGTGAACATCACTTAACTACCAGTAGTCGGCTGTTCATAGGCGGGGTATGAATGTTTAACATGGGTGAACTAGATTTGTCACATGCTTAATAAAGAGTGGTTTGAAACATATTGTAAATCAAAAATTTGGGAATTACCTTTATTCATCGTCGCTTCCACTTACATCTGACAGTAATAAACTGTCGCTATCGCTTTCCTCGTTGAAATTGACTATAACTGGCTCTATGATGGTGTCGATGTGGTGGTCAAGCTGCCACATTTTTGTTTCTTCCTTCACAACATGACGGATAGCATTCTGCCAAGCTTCGGGCGTTACTAGCTGTATGGAAGTCTCAAGTAAAACCTTAACGTCTGGTAATTTGAAGGTTCGCTACCAATATGAGTTACGATCAATCTTTGACCTTTCCCTGACGGTCCACGAAGACCTGTTGACAAACCTTCAATGCTTGCTTGTCGGTTACTCACTACGTTTTTGTCTATCCAGGTTTTTTTAACTGTGTGACCTGCATTTACCCATGTCTCGTCCAAATAATATATTTTTCTGCTTTGTTGCCTATATTCAATCATTTCGCGTAGGTATTTTCGACGCCAGGCGACTATTTCAGGTCTCTCTATCAATACTGACTTCCGATTACGCGTTTCGTAACGAAAATTAATTTCGTGCAGGGATTTCCTCATTACCTCGACGCTCATTTGGGGTATAATTTCATTTTTTTTGATCGCTGCATGTACAGCCTTGAGGGTTGGTATCTCATTCCTAAAGAAGAATGAATGTACGGTTCGTCTTAACGCCATTTTGCTATCGTCATCCAATTTAACGGCCTTTCGTCCCTTCAAATTAAACTTTGGATCAATAGTAGCTCCAGTTTTCTTCTTTTCATGCACCACCCTGCGAATGGTCCACTCTGGAACGCCTGTCATATTTTCACAACGCGCGAGTGCATCTTCCTGCGACATAGTTCTGTTCAGATAATTGAACACGTTGAGCACGATTTCTTTCGCGTCCCTCTTCAGTGCTTTACGAAGCCGTCTACTTGTTCCCTGGCTTTCAGTACTTCCACTCGTGCCATTTGTACTCTCCATGGTTAAGTATAACAAAACCACAGAAACCACAACAATAACAATCACACAACAATTCTTATAAAAACGCCTATGAGTCTGCCGGTCGAGGCGCGTCTTTGATTTCATTGGTTCTACCGGCGGAGAACAATCAGCCATTATTTCCATCTCTGTCTGTGCTGTTGACCACCGCAAAGCCACAGAAACGACATATGTCGTACGCTATAAGGCTGTACTGGAAGGAAGCCGGGATCGAGCTCCGATCACGTGTTGATCACGCGTACGAGTCATTACAGTTTTAAATAGTTGTAGTATAGATCCTAGGACGTTTTACAAAATCTACTTTATGTCTTCGATGCCTTGCCGCAACCAACATTACGGAGTGTATGTTTTGTAAATGCTAGAGCTAGTATAAATTCTATTTACTACCTAATACCTCTCTTACGGACTGAAAAGGCAATAATGCAGCTCCATGATCTCGTTCGGTCTCAAAATATTTCGTCAAAGAAATGATGAATTCGTTTGCTTGCCAACCCAGAGGTTTCGGCATTTTAGCAAAATGCTTAAAAGGACACCTCGGAGTTTTGAAAAAAATAATATTGAGGCAAAAAGAGCGAAAATAAACCGCAAATAAACAAGAGCCGTTGGAGTAATTACCTGGCAAGCTTTGCGACAATGTCACAACACAGAAAACTGTTATCAACATAAATGTTCCCTGGAAATTCAAACTATATGTACCAATTCAGGATCTATTTTGCATTAAAGTTGGCATTCAAATTTACTAAATATGATGTAACTGCTTTGTTTCAGTGAATAAACTATAGATATTCCGACGTAAGATCTGGCGTGATGGCATGGGGTGTCAACGGAACACCCAGTATCGACGCTGGCTCTCTTGGCACCACTTCTGTTATGTATTTTAAGCGGGTTAATCACCACCGCAACTTTTATATTTACAGAAGAAGAAATATTTTTCTCAAAAATATTTTGTGAAGAGATAATATTTTTACTCGGTTAGTTTTCTTTCTGAAGGGATATTTCCATTCGCTGTCTGGAAAAACGTTTCACACTGTTCTGCCTTTTCCTAACTCTTTGCTTAAAAGTAATCATTTACCTCTTCGTCTTTTTGAATTAGCAACCTGTCTGTTTCAGATATATCGGATTCGTACGGGGCTGAGTCCCTTTTTAGTTTCCTGTAAAAAAGAAGCAAATAAAAATCATCGATGCTTCATCCAAAATTAACTCTGTTATATCCTACATACCCTCGTTCCCTAGCATGCTGAGATATCTGTGAAATACATTGGGCTCTGAAGTTTTCGTAATGCACATCTTCTGTGACATCTTTCAAGTCTTGCATGTGAGTTGAGATCAACATTGTCCTGAGCTTTATGAAATCGCTGTGTTTGGGGTTTTCGACTACAAAAAGTAGATGCATTATAAACAGTATAGATATAACACAACCTCTAAATTTTTATCGGGGAAGAGAAGACTGAATGACTGGCGATCGGAGTCAAAAACTGGGTCATTAGAATCTCTTAAAAGGAATGAAAAGGAGAGATACATGAATAGGGTTTTTGGTCGCGGGTTCACGTATACCTGGGTATCCAAGAGCTTTCGGACCAGGGTAATACTCGACGATAAACCGGGGTAATACTCGACGATAAACCCGGGTACCCAGGTATCAATAAAGTATAGGCAATTTTATTTTTCAGGGTAATAAACTACTAGCGCCTTGGGGAAAAGTTCATCAGGATCTTTTTCGTTAAGAATGACCCATAGATTCCTAGAAAAGCAATTTCTGGAATATGTCTATAAAAATGTATCCAACAATTTTTTACACTTTTTTGTGCCTGGCAACATTCATTTGAATCAGAATTTTATTTGAGCAGATGCCCAACGATACTTTCTGGAGTATTCGAGCTCAAAATCTTGGATATAAGAGTATATGGCCACTTATGATTCTCGTGTTTCAATATTTGTTTACGTTATTATTCAGTTATCAATTTTTCACGATAAATGAGCTACCGGTGATTAACGACACGAAGTGTAGTATGTTGGTATTAATTATGGTAATACAGGTACAAGCAGCGTGATATTATTTATTTGTTTATTGCTTTTTATACAGGGTGTTTCAAATCTGACTCGCATCATTGGGATCTCGGAAACTGTAAAAGTTACGAAGTTAACTTAAATGAGGGCAAAGTTGCGTATTTAGATATCCAATAAAATGCGGCTTATAAAGTTCCGAAATTCAAAGTACTTCCGGAGAGAGACGGAAAAAAACGAATGTTCAAAAAATCGATTCTAATTTTTTGCTAACTTTATTTGTAGTGGGATTTCAAAATAAATTGTACATTAACATTGCAACTTTTTCTCCTCTACAAGACGACATGATTAGAATTTCAATATGACGTTTCGTACCTTATCCTCCAGCATCAACTTTATTTTTTCTTAAGGACGCCATATTAGATTTTTGCATAGGTAAATAGAGTTTTAAATTCTGATTCCAAGAATGTACAACACGTCATACATTGACGTCGCCAAACCTTAGTTATTTCAGAATGCAGAATTTTCTAGGTAGGCCTTGAAAGTATCAGATAGTCATTTGTTTCGCTTACCATATTTTTGGAACAAGTGACTTTTACTGAAGAGCTTGGTGGCGTTCTAAAAGCAAAGTTACACAGCATTCTAGGATAATAGTTTATCTGTCAATCCAAATTCCGTTACGTAATGCGTGAAAAGCAAGCATAATATGGTATGCTGGTATGCATACTGGTGCGTTTGTTTGCAAAAGGTTATCTAGAAAACAAAGACAATTCAAGTGATGATATCACGCTGCACGACACAACTGCTGCTTCATTCGCAACGCAAAGACAAAGAATCCTCTATCCGCAACATCGCCTGCAGGAATAACAAAACTGAAAACAAAGTTTGGGGTAATTAGTTTAGTGTTTTATAAACTTGAATTATAATTCATTGCAAATAACATCTTAAAGCTTGATTTTCATTTTGTGAATTCTTGTTTTAGATGTACTTACGACGTCAGGAAGAGCAGAACTGGCAATTTAGATATAATATATAAAGCCCTATTATTCATGAAGCCAACTTCGACAACGAAAAAGCTTTCTCTGTTGCAAGAAGTTTTGTAACAAACGCACGGAACTGGCTTTCGGGTCGTTCCTTTGAAGCACTGATATTTTTGCAATCTTTTTTCATTAACAGGATATCAAAGATGATAACATGTTACGCTTTTATATAAAACTTCAAGTGATTAACTTCATATAGTTAGGTAATACACGGTATAATTTAAAAAAACAGAGCTGAAACGTCAGATCAAAATTCTAATTATGCCACCGAAAAAATTATTGAAGCATTACACAGAAGTGGTAGTACGGAAAATGTTCTCTCCATTTAATTTTTGCTGAGCTAGAAAAAGGGGGTAGCTGACCCCCACCCCTTTGCCCTCCCCTGGTGTTGGAAGTTAATTTTTTATGTGTACATACATATTTGAATTGACCAAACTGATGTATAATATGAAGTTTCATTTACAATGAAAAATACCCGGATACGACCCAGGTAGACGGGTATTCAAAAAATACCTGATACCGGATATAAAAAAGTCCGAGTACGCGAAAACCCTATGCATGAATCGACGCTCAGCTGCAACTCGTACAATTTGGTTAGAAAAATTTGGGCTACACTTTGATTCACAGGGTTAAAGTGCTGGAGTTTATTTTAATGAGATGGGATAAATGTATTCAAAAATAACTTGGATTGTCTAAGTTTTATTGAAAACATCAATTTTCACTCAAATGCAAAAAATGTAGTCCTGAAAAAGCTGCCTAGGTTGAGAGTCAGATCAATGTATTTAGAAAGGTACGAGATCGGTAAAAGATCGGTAAATTAAGTGATGAGACGGATTTTTTTAATTTTATTATTCAAATATAATTACATTTTTATATTGTCACCTTAAAAATAATTTCCTTCTGAAGCCACACAGCACTGGAGATGATTCTACCACTCCTCAGAGCAGTGATGTGACTCCGGTACTGGAATATAGCCTCCAGCTCCACTTAACGCTATACGTCCTTTATCTGAGAAATTGTGAGATATGTTTTTGTTTGTACTCTAAGCTAAAAAATAGCACTCCTTTGTATCTTGATATGAATACCTTCTGTAAAATATGATGGTAGAACAATTCGATTTCTGTAAGTCTTTGAGTTCTGTACATCCTTAGGTGAATAAAATCTTATTAGAGATTTTAAAAAGAAGTTTTTTTTAAACAAAAAACTTATTTGGCGCTGCGAACAGGATTGAAGCCTTTGGTCACGCTAGTGGAAAGTGAATTCTATGCCGGTGCCAAGTACGGTAAGAATTTTCACACATCACATCCAAAGGGAAGATTGTGCGCTGCAACTGTAAGGTGCTAATTGGGAGATTCAAGGCAAGATATAGCTGCAAGTCCACATCCGGAGGTAACTTTCAAGTTTTAATTTCAATCCACGAACCTGAGAAGAAAACATCAAAACTAGCCGAGAAAAAGCTCGAATAGTACCAGGCTAACTCAACATAGAGCCGTTCTGCAGTACTACGAGACGAGGTATCGAGTTCACCCCAGTAGGCTGAATCTACGAAAATTCGCAGAGCCATTAAGGTTACGAAGATTCCAGATGTTACAGCTCTTACTATTATTTGCGCAGTAACTTTTGAACAATTTCACGTTATGATAATTCAAAACCATTTGCCATTCTATTTTTGAAACAAATTTCAATCAGTTAATAAATTTTGAATTAATTATCTACCTCTTAGACTCATATTATTTCTAGTTTTAAGTATATTTCTGTATTTTTATGACTGAAGACGCTTTAGACCATACCTTAGTGTCACTTCACCTTCAGTACAACAAAATTCTGTATCAGATTTCCACGAAGATTTAGAAGTTTCTGAACCAGTAAATATGGCCACTAATAATAATGCTGATCTTAGAATGACTTTCTATTTAATGAAAAATACTATTCCGATATTTTCTACAGGTCTACACAAGCATTTGCTTACATACAGACTCACATAAAAGATGATGCAGTAAACTTGCTATATATCCACAATCCTCAAAATTGGTCAGATCTTGAAAAAATTTTAACTCGTCACTACAAAGATACCAGGAGTGAAGAAAATTTATTAGCTGATTTACAAACCTGTTTTCAAAAACCCCAACAAACTATAGTAGAATTCCATCAGGAAATTCAAGAAAAGCTTAGTAACCTTAGAAATCACGCTTATATTGAACTTCCTCATGCTGCACCTCACTTAATTTCTATGTACAACCGCTAAGCACTTAATTCATTTCTTACTGGCCTTAAAAACCCTCATGCTGATTACCTCTCATTCCATAATCCGTTTAGTCAGACTCAAGGTCCAACTCCTTTGTCCACCTCTACTGTCAATAGACAGCCCCAAGCATCTCGTCCAATGCACCGCCCAAATTTCTTTACCAATAATGGTGAAAATCGAAACTTTATTTCTGAAGAACTTACTAATATGGATTTTGGAGGACCCGTGTACGAATACGATGAAGATTACATTTCTTCTGATAACCCTCACATGTTACCGTCACAAGAAATTCCCGATGAACAATTCGAACAAATTGAAAATGAAAATTATCAGGAGCCCCCGACAAACAACGATTTGACATAGATATTAATTTGTAACAAAATACCCTACATTTATAATCAAAATTTAGATTTATTGATTCTAATCGATACTGGAGCATCCGCCTCATTAATGAATCAGGATTTAGCATTTCAGATTTTTCCAGAATACATATACCGTAAAAACTTTTCTATCAAAGCTTATAAGGATCGCAAAAATGGTATCCCCATTTTTTACGAATTAGATATTCAGTCAGAAATAGAATTTCTTTTAGTGAATTGGCATGACACCTTTCCATTAGGTTACTACGAACTTCAAAAACTAAACTGTACCTTTGATATTTCTAAAAATAAATTACAACTAGGTAATATTGATATACTTTGTCGTACCGGAAGAATCCCAACTCGTAAACCGAATAAAATTTTCGAGAAACCTACTTTCTTAGTACCCTCTATCAAGTACCTTGACTCTAATGAATTTTACCCAGCGTGTTTAAGTAAAGTCCAATATTTTGAAGTCTTATATCCCGAAGGTCTATCATTATTAGAAATTAACAATGTCCAAGCCATGTCTGTAGATGAATTCGATATTCAACCTATTCAGTTCCCCACTAATAAAGTAGTAATGAAAGATTTGATTCGTACTGAACATATGAATTTAGAGGAAAAATCTAAAATTATAGGACTTTGTCAAAATTATCCTCAAGCTTTCTTAAAGCCGAATGAAAAGCTTGTAATGTAACATCTCACAAAATTCGCACTCAACATGATGACCCTATTTTTGTAAAGTCCTACCGATACCCGTACCATCTCAAAAAAGAAATTCAGATTCAAGTAAATAATTTGCTCCAAGATGAAGTTATACGTCCAAGTATCAGCCCCTATAGCTCCCCAGTGTGGATTGTAAACAAGAAGCCTGATGCTTCCGGCAAAAAAAAGTACCGCATGGTCATAGATTTCCGCAACCTAAATGAAATTAAGTTTTTTTAAACAAAAAACTTATTTTTGAATATTTTCGACTGTCCCAAAATAGGTTTCCTTAAGGTGATATTCCAAATTCGGGAAGAGAAAAAAGTCTCAAGGACTCAAGTCAGGTGAATAAGAGGGCTCATTAGCCACAGGAATGTTTTTACCTGCCAAAAACCCGTTAATCGAAATTGCTGGGTGACAACGAGCATTATGGTGCTGTAACACCCAGTGGTTCTTGATCTGGTGATCTGGTGAACGGTGGTGTGTGTCAAATTTAACTCGTCCACAATCATTCTGACCGTCTACCGACAATCTGAATGCACAACATCCCGGATTCTGTCAATATTTTCATCGGTTCTTGAAGATAAAGGTCTTCCGCTTCGCGGTTCATCTTCTGAAAATGCCTTAAACTACCGAAAACCTGAGCTCTGAACAAAACACTATCTCCGTAGGCCTGCTGAAGTTTAGCAAGAGTTTCCGTTTCACTGTACCCAAGTCTAAAGCAAAATCTGATAGCACACCGTTGCTCAATGATGTCGCTAATTTTTAGAACACAATAGAAGAAACTGTTAAAAAAAATCGCTACGGACAACTAAATGATTCGAGAGAGTTCAAATATTGAAGGCGGATCACATGTTCTCCTGTGTCCCCTCCAAGCCCGGCGCCTTCAGTGTTGCCAAATCAAACGCTACGTGTCGCCAGTCTCATCACTTAATTTACAGACCTCGCATATTACCTTTGAGCAGAACACCTTGATTTGCCGGAGGATGAGTTGTGATCATCCCATGCACCCCCTTTCCTTGAATTCAAGCGTACTATACCTACCATCTACAACTCCCCAAGGATACTGCCTTCCTCTAATTTTCTTTCCTGCAATTTCTAGAGTAACATTGCTGCCAACTACTGCAAATGGAATGCTAGCCTTCAGTTCTCTATCTTGTTGCTTGAATTCTTCATCTTCGTCACTATCACATTCAGGAAACTCATACATCTATTGGAGACAATAAAGAAATTCATTGAACCTATGTATGTGGATTTTAATGTAAAAATAGACGTAATCAAATGATAGTTTCACAGCAAAATCATTTTCGACCTTCATATTCATGAATAAAAGTACATGAAGCCACACCAGAAGCAATTATAGAAGGCTGCAGACCCATTTCTAAAAACTAGTCTGTTTTTCAGTGGAGGAGCAATAGGAGAAACTAAATGTATTTATAAAACTAGTAAGATAGCTTTCGTTCCTCTGACCACAGACGGTCAATCATAGGCAGTTATTTCGTGCTATTTGGCAGCTCCTCAGCATGATCTACGCTTGGTCTCAGGTAGAACAACGAAAGAAAGCTGAGCAACTATACTGTATCTAGGTCTACTAGTTTGTTCAATGTAGAGTAGACCGTATCTACTATACTCGAGTACCGAAAAGGAAAAGAGCAGCCGAAAACGTCGCATGCCACTGGTCAGCACGTAATCTTCTTCAACTCGGCAAGATACTCTCGCTCAGATCTTGTCAATTCAAAGGGATGACGCGCTTACAGTAGCGTGCGTTGTGTTTTGCTGCTCTCTTCCTTTTCGCTACTAGGGTATATAGCACCAACATTGGTCACAATGACGTGCAGGCTGACAATGCGAACTGGGATACAGTTCCAACAGATGGTCTTGCAATGGCTGATTATTGTAATAGATGGTTCTTTGTACTGTCTTATTTCGATAAATGAGTTGCCTAAACAGCTATTAGAAAAATAAAATTCCTCTACGGTTATCAAATGTAAAATCAAAAATGTACCTGAATTTCATGTTCTCTTATATCGCTCAAGATATTTTTCTTCAGTTTGGCAACTTCTGCAGTAGTTAAACAGTCCGCTTTGGCTATAACTACAACTATGTTTACTTTACGATGCAGTCTTTTCATGAGCTCGAGGTCCATTTGCCTCAAGCTGAAATTAATGTAATCAAATTAATTATTTAGATAAATAAATAATTATACCAATAAAGGTATGATAAGTAATTTTGCTCAACCGAGTCATTTACGCTGTTGAAAAGGTATCGTGCATTTTGATCGAATTTAGTATGAAAGAAATACATTTAATGTGAAAACAAAGTTCGTTTTCAGGGTTATATTATTTTATCATAATTACCTATGGCCCCAAGGCGGAATGAAGTACAAACAACAGTGTACCCTATTGTCTTGTATGTTTCTTCGATTTAGTCCACTTTCGTCTGTGAAATATTGCCTAAATTGCTCGTCAATATAATTGATGCACACTTTCCAACTATCCTCACAATTGACTGCATCTCCAAATCCTGGTGTGTCAATCACTGTCAACCTGAAATAACAGGAACTAAAGTTTACTAAGAAATAAAAAAGATTAGATTCATCTTCCTTTATCCTCTACAGACCGTCACCACCAATATTTACTCTTAAAAAACATCCGAAAATGCTCAGGAGTCTCGGCAACGTATCCGTCAGAACGCTTTATGCTTTTTTATGTTTTCATAACTACCGAGTGATTTACAAAATTCACAGGATTCATTGTCCTCACCATAGTAGTAACCCTATGTCATCAAAAATTCAGAGTGCAACAGTCTACACAGAGAGACCAACGGAATTGAGTAATATGATGGCCCATAGGTCACTCAGCTAAGCAACACTATATCATAAAATTTCAACTATCCATAATTTCGAAAAGTCTGCGGGTTTAGCATTTTTGCAGCATTTTACATTTTCCTTTTTTTCGAAATTATCATGTTTTAAAGAACTTCTAAAACATCCCTTACCTCAGTTTGACACCTCTTTCTTCAATTTCCATCGTTTTCTTTTCAATGGTTGTTGTTTTGTGGATACGCTCGCTGACATCCGGAATTTTCCTGTTTTTGTATAGGTCCTCAAGGAATAGGCTGTTTATCAGGTTGATTTTCCCAACCCCGATTCTCCTACCACCATAAGCGTGAAATCAAAGCCTCTTTTCACTGACTTACGATGAACTTGGTCGGGCAAGGTAGCAAAACCTATGTAGTCTCTATCCCGATCTGGAATTGTAAAAGTTTATCAACACCTAAAAATATGGTGTAGCAGATTAACGACTAACTTTAGAGAAAAGTTACTGACGATCTTTCTTGTTCAGAATAATCCAAGAAACCTGAAAAAATTGCCGGAGCGAAAGAAAACTTTTTTGTAATAATTAGCAATGCCCCTCGTATCAGATTCTTACGCACACGGTGTATAAACATATTTGAAGGCAAACAGCACTACAAACAATCAGAATTTTCAACTTATGTATTCAACGACTAAATGTTGTACATGACAAGCATATCGATCGCTAGTTTTAAAAGGAAATTATATAGTGACCATTGGTATTTTTATATACTTTCACAGAATATTTATTCCCCTTTTCTTTTCGTAAGCAATTCACCGGTGAACTACTAAACTACATGTATTAAGAAACAAATACAAAATTGACACTATATAGTCCTATGAAGTTTGATTTAAGACAGTACTGTTTCTAGGGTAGGTAGTACATTAAAAATAAGATGGAAAGTTTCTTTAAACATGTCATACAGTGTCATGTCGTCATTACAATGGGGTGAGGTGAAGGATCTCCACTACTTTAGGGAACATTTGAAGTTCTAAGGGTCCTCACAATTTCAGGGCCTTTCTTCTGCATGCTTTGAAAGAAGTTTACAACAACTGGATAGGGAAAATATTTGTAGATCAAGCCCGTGTTTTTCTCTGCAATCTTTGTGCTTTTCTATCAATAGTAGTCAAGTTCACGACCCTCAATACATTTCCTAGTTTCCACACAGACTTCACGTATTTGGTAGAATGTTGTAGTAGGAGAACTGGCTGCTTCATATTTCAGTATTTCCAAAAAAATATTTGAAATTTCTATAACAAAATGTTACATTTGTGTGTTATGTAAATCCCTGTCGTATCTACAACCCCCAAAAATTCTGAGTCCATATCACATGCTCTATAATGCTTTTGAAACATAAATTTTAAAGGAGGTTTATTATTGCGAACACAATTCGCAAAATAGTTTTGAGAGTGAATTCTTATTAGGTGACGCATAGAGAGAATCAAATGGGTCAAATTGAAGGCACACAACACATAGCTAGATTAGACTGTTAGAAACTATTCCGATGATAAGACACAGTAATAGAAAAAATGAATAGAAGTACAGCCTTATTTATAGGTATTCAACACTGAGATTCTTTAAAATCCATAGCAAACAAGGAACGGATTATGCTACAATCATGCAATACTGGACTGGCACATTTTGTAATCTTCCTAATATGCGATAACATATACACGAACGATGTTTACAGTAGTATAGTGTTAGCAAATGAGGAAATAACTGCAGTTGTTTATTCAAGAGATTTACCATAAAGTTTAATGAGAGAAAATGTAAATATTACGTGTGCCTATAGTAGAAATTATGAACTGAAGTCGGTGTTTAATAGCTCTTGCCAGACTTTCTATCCGAATTACTTATTCAGTTTATAATGAATGTCTTGGAAGCGTTGCTATTCGATTTTTTATTTTTTTTTTTTTGGTAAAATCAAGATCTAAGGGATTATTTCACAACCTCTAGTGCAAGAAGAAACAAGATATTGTGAAATCCCGATGAAATTTTAACTGATCTTGTTTACCAAAGCTGTATCTGTCACGAACCAAACATGTCTGGCCAAAATACATAGTAGCCATGCCAATTAAGTTTATTACGTTTGAATTGTAACTATTATCTCATTGTCATCTTAAATAGTTTCATCCGCAGATTTGTGCAGTGCAAGCGATGAGTCAGATTTGTTGCTTAAATTAATAAAAACATCAAAATCATGCTTGTATCTTAAGATTCATGGAGTAAGTAGAAAATTCAAAGATAGTTGCTTGCTGTATGTATCTATTCAAAGATGATGTCAGCAAGTCATACTCAACTAATCAAAATGCAGCAACTATTATGCAGGCCTTAGATATCAAATTTTGATTATGAACCAGTATAGCTGGCTTACTACCCAAAAATTGGCACTGTTTTAGAAAAAACAGTATTTGCGAATTTAACAAGGAATGTGAAGTCTTAAACAGACAAAAATGTTAGGAAGCTCATTGAACATAAAAAATGTTCTGCAGAAGAGTTGAAAGGGATAAAAAGACCTTCAAAATGAAACCTTATTAGTTCAATTTAAAAAGACGATTTTTCTCAAATGGAATATATTGAAGAAGTGACTTCATGTTAGTTGCAATTACAGACGTATAAAATCTCGTTTTGATTTTGAAAACCTTTATTTCCCGTGCGATTTTTCTAAAGACCACTTATATCATCAGTAGCTTGTAACATTTTGATACCCTAAGTGAGAGGCATTTTAATTAACCGTGAAGAATGTAATTCCATTCTGAAATTCGACTATACATTTATTTCTTGAAATTAAAGAGTACTAGGCAAAACAGGCGTTTATCTAGATGTATTTCAGTTCAAAATATGTTTAAAAAAATGCTAGCGTATGTATCACTCGCGGATTGTGTATAAGAAGAAACCGCTTGATTATACAGAATTTAAAACCAATTCAGCCTCGTATAAGTAAATAAGCATAACATACATATACAATCATCTTATCGCGTAACGTAAACTCTAAAAACGGTTATTTAAATCCGCTGAAACATCAGGTTCCCCAGACGCTAAGCACAAAAATGCGCGTGTACATAAAAATATTTTCAGATGATTAAATACCGGAAATCTATTCGAACGATATCGCTTCCTTTCAAAAATTGTATACTCCATATTATAAGATGTGAAGAGTATGTATATCTACGAGAGTAAAGTGTATTTCACACACCACAGAAATCCATATCATTAATTTCCATCATCGGTCTTTCATCCTGTTGACGCCTCTCTAACAGCGTGATCTTAGTAACAGCAATATTTTTTT